>JAQBSW010001125.1:0-148893 GCA_029291075.1 Eudiplozoon nipponicum
CACTTATCTCCAATCTTCCTGCGTGTATATGTAGGATTCTTTTCCAACACAGCTACTAAAGGATCAGAACCTTGTGCTTCCATCAATTGCTGGACAAAATCATTAGAAGATACAATAGAGCATACGAGTCACTCTGAACGAATCATATCTTCATCTGATACGTCTGGTCTACTGAGAGTGTCTGCCACAACATTATCTTTTCCTGAGATATGACTAATGGTAAAATAAAATTCTGCGAGTCGGGTTATTTGTGAATTCACCCGCCAAGAATAATTTAGCCTATTTGCTTTCCCAAGGATACTCAACAACGGTTTATGATCCGTTAATATCATAAACTGATGTCCATCTAGGTAGTGCTCAAAATGCAACACTGAAGAATAAACTGCTAGTAACTCCTTTCCAAGCGTATCATATCGCTTCTCGCGATCTTGGAGTTTCCGACTATAGAATCCAATCAGCTTGACTATACAATTTTCCGGTTGATGTAACACTGCTCCTATGGCTACATCAGAAGCATCTGTGACCAGCTCAAACGGCTTAGTCCAATCCACAGGTGCTGATGTGGTTATTTGGCTTAACAAATCCTTGTCGTCTTGGCTAAATTTAATAGGCCAGGACTTCTTGATCGTGCTCCGTTCACGAACTAAATGTCGAGATAGCGACCCCAAAATTTCAGCTAAACCTGGTATGAACCGACGATAGTAGCTAATCATGCCCAAAAATCTACGCAACTGGCGTACACTTCTGGGTTCTGGCACATCATTGATTGCTTGTACCTTGTCTTCCAAGGGCTATATTCCATCCTTGGAAATGGTGTGTCCAGGAAATTTAACGGTAGAGCAACCAATCCTACTCTTTTCTGGTTTCACTACCAATCCATAATATTTCAGCTTAGACAAAACAATGTCCAAATGCTCGCGGTGTTCCTCCCTAGATTGACTATATATAATGATGTCATCTATATACACTCTAGCAAATGAACAGTCTTGAAGAACTTCCTCTGACAGACGCTGGAATGTCTGACTTGCATTCTTCAAACCAAAAGGCATACATAAGAATTCATGCGATCCTCCTCCAGGGAATCGCACTGCTGTGAGCGGTATAGATTCTGCCTCCATAGGTACTTGATAGTACGCCTTCTGCAGATCTAACGTTGTATATACCTCATACCCCATGAGATCCCATAGCAAAGTACTCTGGTTCGGTAGAGGATACGAATCGGCTTTTGTTACCGAATTCAATACACGATAGTTACCACAAACCCTCCATTGACCTGGTTCAGGTTTGGGAGCAACCACTATTGGAGATGTAAAGTTGGAATTTGAACGCCAACAAATTCCTTCTTCTCTCATTCGCTTTAATTCTTCAATAGAAACCTGCTGCTTGTGTTGTGCTAACGGTTGAGACTTCGGCGAACAAGGTAGTGGCTCCACCAACTCGATTTGGTGTTCTATGCCTGCTTTAAACCCTTGCGCTTTGCATTGAAAGGCAGAAACATGGCCAGGTGTTTCTCGCCAAGTCATCGGCGACGACGGGTCTGGGTAGTCTCACTGACCTAACTACTGAGGTCCCAGTCTCAGCATAAGTCACTATCCCAGTGCTTTGTCCAATGGTCCTAGATTTGGGATCTAAAGCGAGATTAAAATGGATCAAAAAGTCCATCCCAATGATGTTTTCCTTTATATCAGCGACCAGAAAATTCCACGTAAGTGGAGATTTCTGCCCCAATGTCACTGACAATTCTTTAACCCCCTTAACCTCAATTGGACTTCCATTAGCAGCCCATAGTTGGTAATGTGGGGCTGTCAATTTCCACCATATCCTATCGAACTATGCTCATCTCTGCACCCGTGTCTATTAAGAAGTTTAACCCGCTAAGTTCATCAGTTATAACGAACTTATTGTTGCTATAACCAGGAACTTCTTTAAGATTATCTGCCAGCCGAAATCTAACAGATTTACGGACTGTATTACTGCGCGTCTCTTCCATCGAAGCTTCCAAACCTAACTTCGATGATTTTAGTATGCCACGAATATGCATACCTTGGAGCCTTGCATGCGCAACCCCCCCTACGGCTCCTATTGGCGGGGGTTCCATTAGTTTTCCGGCAGCTTCGACCAGGCTACAGGAAGACTACTTCCTTTCCATCGGGGACCACCCAACTTTGGAAACGTGCATCCCCCCTCCTGACATTTTCCAAACTCGGCGTATTTGCGATGCGATATGCACCACTCGCGTGGTCCTTGTACACCCTCACGCGATTCGCCTCTCCAATGCTTGGAATTTGAACGTTGACCCCGAGAATTTACCCTACTTCTGTTGGAAGATTCCTTATTGCTTTTTATCTAACCCACATCCCTGCGGAGGGTACTTAATTCATTCTCTATGGTCAGGAGTCTCTCTGAGAGATGTCTGAGTTGCTGCTCCAGGCGTGAATCTGCGGTTACTGCATACACCTTAGGTTCCACCTGACGATACATTTTGTCCAACCCTTTGAGCTTCTTGGGCCACTCTAGTTCCAATGTGTCATATACATCCAAAATGGCTCTTAGTCTAGCAGGCAATTCTGCTACAATTATACTATTTATAACTTCCTCAGATATATCAAGCCCGATGGATTTTGAAATTAGTCTGTCATAAAATTCAGATGGAAGTAGATTTCCCATCTGTTCCTGACGTAATAAGTCAGCCATCCGTTCAATCCTCTCGGGTTGATATCGTCCATGGAGTTCTTCTACTAGAAGCTCAAATGCATTTTCTGGTTCGTTCTCAGTAACAAAATTCCTGAGTCTAAACAGATTCTTTTTTAATGGCTCAGGTAAGCACCACCAGGCCGAAGCAAACCTTTCTATAGGGTCGGTCATCCGTTTTATTTTAAAATAAAATTTTGCTTCTTCGACCCATTCAGAATGGTTGTCTGGTCTGTTCAGGATGAGCTTAACATTGCTATCCATAGAACTGCGGCAAAAACGATCATCTATATCATATCTTTCCGCATAAAGGATCCTGGCGCGGTCGCCACTTTTTGTAGAGGCCCTTAGGTCACTACCATAAGGGGGTCTCTTGGATGCCAGGCCCGGAAAATCCATATATGCGGAATGATCATCTATCTTGGAACACTTAAGTTCCTCTGAACTATCTCTTAAGCTACAATCCTTAAGTCCGCTAGCCAACTGCTCTGTATCCTCAGTATTTAATAAACCAGACATGATATTATTAAATTACTTGTAATTTATATATTATATTAATTAAGTAAGCTTACCCGGATACTCTGATGTCCACAAATTACTGAACTGAAATGATTGAGACCATTAAACAAGTATTAACTTAAAATACCCAAAGCAAATTTGTGTTTCTTTTCGCTGATAATTAAAAACAACAAAATGACGAGAAGATTACAGTTTTATTGACAAAGAATCGGAGATGGAACCACGCAGTGTCCCGCTTATGCATTTCAGAAACTCAGATCAAAACTCTCCATTTCATCCAACAGACAAATCCAAAACTTCGACAATATGACAAAAGAACTTTCAAAAAATTTTACAATATTTTTCAAAAATTACAATATTGTTTTACGAAACCAGCAATAACATCAAATGTCCAAAAATAAAAATTGATTTAATTTTATATTAGAGGTTAATTTCTGTCCGATAATTAATTTAACCTCTGCACTCTACACGGGTCTATTAAAGACCATTAACTGTACTGCTAATTTTGGTGAGTGCGTTATAATGTTACACGACACATTGACCAGAACTCAACGGATATTTTTCTTAAAAATTAATGTTTATTTTGTTTTTATCATTGGTTCTATGGTATTTTGTAGAGATTTTATGAAAGTGTTTGATAGAAATGGATATATCGCTTTATACAATTAACCGAATAAAGACTTCAAAAGCAAATATCCAATTTTCTTATTTAAAAATTGGGTCATCACGAGAGTAAGGTTATTCAATTTATTATGTAGCCCCAATCTGGAAATTTTATCACAAGTCTGTAATCCTGTTGATTGCACTAAATACAAGTTAAAATGTGACACTACATTAGGCATAGCGAACAATCTAGTACAAAATAAAGCAAAAAGCAAAACTTATTCGAATTCTTCTCAATCTGAAATGAATGATCCGTTTTATGACTACAATGGTAAGATTAATAATAATAATAATAATAATAATAATAATAATAATAATAATAATAATAATAATAATACATTTATTTGGCATCAAAGGCCAACTGGCCCGACCATTGAGATAACAAATCAAGGGTAGGATATGTGGAGGTGAGTGGAATTGTGACTAGCAAAGTATTTGATGGCAGGGGGGTTCGGGAAGGGAAATGTTATAAAAACGTCAAGATAGTTCAATCTGGTGAAAAATAAATAAGAACAAAATTCCATTTGACTAGACAAGATCAATTGGAGAAAGTCCATGAATTGTCAGAGCTTCTAGGTAAAAGTGAGTTCGAAAATAAAGATAATAAAGATGGCGGATCGTAGGCAGACATCGGTCGATGGAGTCCATTGTCGTGGAGATTCAGTTGATGGAGCATAGCCAGGACATGGATGGAATCAGTCGGATTGAAGACAAGCTTCTTGCACGGGTCGCAGGCATCCGTAGAACGAAGTTGTGATTGAAGGAAGGCCAGGGAAAGTCGATGTCCTGTTGGGTTATCGGTCCTCCGCTGAAACAAGAAAGAAAAGAATTGGATGAGGAAAACATAGTAAGGTATCCACTACGTGGATATGATGGGGTCGCGAATGGGTTGAGAAGAGGTATCAGTGAGTCAAGAAGAAGGGATGAAGACCAAGGAGGTAAAGTGGAAGATTAGAGAAGTTAAAGAGAATAGCCTGGGGAGAAGTAAATGTTATGGATTGAGAAGGAACCAGTAATAATAATAATAATAATAATACTAATAATAATAATAATAATAATAATAATAATAATAATAATAATAATAATAATAATAATAATAATAATAATAATAATAATAATAATAATAATAATAATATTAATAATAATAATAATAAACAATAACTTTATTTAGTACCTAAATAAGCTTTATAAGAAACACATTGCGCGACAGGGAATAGATTATTTACCTGAATTTCGGATTGCGTACCGAATTGTTTGAATCCACTGTCATCATGATTTCGTCATATATTTCGGCCTGCGGATATGGAGGCCTTTCTCAATGGAAAGCACATCACACAAGACTGACAATCAGTATGTGAAGTGGAAAATTTTAGTTTTAACAGCCCCAATTATTACGCCTAGAGAAGAGGGTTCATCCACTACTATCAGAGCTTTATCAACGATTTTGTAAAAAAGCTTCCAGGTTGAATATATATAGAGATGTGGTAAATTCTATTTTCACAGCTGAGCTACCATCCAGACTTAGAACTGTAGAGCCCCTTGGGCCCCAACCACAAGAGAGTCTCTGGGATACCATGCCCGGAAAATCCATATATGCGGAATGATCATCTATCTTGGAACACTTAAGTTACTCTGAACTATCTTTTAAGCTACAATCCTTAAGTCCACTTGCTAACTGCTCTGTATCCTGTAGAGGTTAAATTAATTATTGGACACCAATTAACCTCTCATATAAAAATAAATCAATTTTTATTTTTTGGACATTTGATGTTATCGCTGGTTTCGTAAAACAATATTGTAATTTTTGAAAAATATTGTTATTTTTTGGAAGTTCTTTTGTTCATATTGTCGATGATTTGGACTTGTCTTGTCGAAGGAAAATGAGAGAGTTTTTGTACTGAGCTGCTGAATTGCACTAGCGGGACACTGCGTGGTTCCATCTCCGACTCTTTGTGAATAAAACATTATAATCTTCTTGTCGATTTGATCTTTTTAATTATCAGTGAAAAGAACCACAAATTTGCTTTGGGAATTTAACGTAAATATTTGTTTTAAGGTCTCAATCATTTTGATTCAGTATCCCGTGGATATCAGCGTATACGGGTAAGATTACTTATTTAATATAACATATAAATTGCAAGTGATTTAATAATATAATGTCTGGTTTATTAAATACTGAGGATACAGAGCAGTTGGCTAGTGGATTTAAAGATTGTAGCTTAAGAGATAGTTTAGAGGAACTTAAGTGTTCCAAGATAGATGATCATTCCGCATATATGGATTATCCGGGCCTGGCATCCAAGAGAGCCCGCTTATGGTAGTGACCTAAGGGCCTCTACAAAAAGTGGCGACCGCGCCAGGATCCTTTATGCTGGAAAATATGATGTAGATGATCGTTTTTGCCGCAATTCTATGGATAGCAATGTTAAGCTCACCATGTACAGACCAGACAACCATTCTGAATGGGTCGAAGAAGCAAAATTTTATTTTAAACTAAAACGGATGACCGACCCTATAGAAAGGTTTGCCTCGGCCTGGTGGTGCTTACCTGAGCCATTAAAAAAGAATCTGTTTAGACTCAGGAAATTTGTTACTGAGAACGAACCAGAAAATGCATTTGAGCTTCTAGTAGAAGAACTCCATGGACGATATCAACCCGAGAGGATTGAACGGATGATTGACTTGTTACGTTAGGAAAAGATGGGAAATCTACTTCCATCTGAATTTTATGACAGGCTTATTTTAAAATCCATCGGGCTTGATATATCTGAGGAAGTTATAAATAGTATATTTTTAGCAAAATTGCCTGCTAGACTAAGAGCCACCTTGGATGTATATGATACATTGAAACTAGAGTGGCCCAAGAAGCTCAAAGGGTGGACAAAGTGTATCGTCAGAAGGAACCTAAGGTGTATGCAGTAACCGCAGATTCACGCCTGGAGCAGCATCTCAGACATATCTCAGAGAGACTCCTGGCCATAGAGAATGAATTAAGTACCCTCCGCAGGGATTTGGGTTGGATAAAAAACAATAAGGAAAGTTCCAACAGAAGTAGGGTAAATTCTCGGGGTCAACGTTCAAATTCCAGGCATTGGAGAGGCGAATCGCGTGAGAGTGTACAAGGACCACGCGAGTGGTGCATATCGCATCGCAAATACGCCGAGTTTGGAAAATGTCAGGAGGGGGATGCACGTTTCCAAAGTTGGGTGGTCCCCGATGGAAAGGAAGTAGTCTTCCTGTAGCCTGGTCGAAGCTGCCGGAAAACTAATGAAGCCCCCGCTAATAGGAGCCGTAGGGGGGGTTGCGCATGCAAGGCTCCAAGGTATGCATATTCGTGGCATACTAAAATCATCGAAGTTAGGTTCGGAAGCTTCGATGGAAGAGATGCGCGGTAATACAGTCCGTAAATCTGTTAGATTTCGGCTGGCAGGTAATCTTAAAGAGGTTGCTGGTTATAGCAACAATAAGTTCGTTATAACTGATGAACTTAGCGGCTTAAATTTCTTAATAGACACGGGTGCAGAGGTGAGCATAGTTCGATCTGATGTGGTGGAAATTGATAGCCCCACATTCGATTACCAACTATGGGCTGCTAATGGAAGTCCAATTGAGGTTAAGGGAGTTAAAGAATTGTCAGTGACATTGGGGCAGAAATCTCCATTTACGTGGAATTTTCTGGTCGCTGGATATAAAGGATAACACCATTGAGATGGACTTTTTGATCCATTTTAATCTCGCTTTATATCCCAAATCTAGGACCATTGGACAAAGCACTGGGATAGTGACTTATGCTGAGACTGGGACCTCAGTAATTAGGTCAGTGAGACTACCCAGACCCGTCGTCGCCGATGACTTGGCGGATGTCATCGAGAAACACCTGGCCGTGTTTCTGCCATTCAATGCTAAACGCAAGGGTTTAAAGACAGGCATAGAACACGAAATCGAGTTGGTGGAGCCACTACCTTGTTCGCCAAAGTCTCAACCGTTAGCACAACACAAGCAGCAGGTTGCTATTGAAGAATTTAAGCGGTTGAGAGAAGAAGGAATTTGTAGGCGTTCAAATTCCAACTTGGCATCTCCAATAGTGGTTGTTCCCAAACCTGAACCAGATCAATGGAGGGTTTGTGGTAACTATCGTCTATTGAATTCGGTAACGAAAGGCGATTCGTATCCTCTACCGAACCAGAGTACTTAGCTCAGGGATATAATGGGGTATGAGGTATATACAACATTAGATCTGCAGAAGGCGTACTATCAAGTACCTATGGAGGCAGAATCTATACCGCTCACAACAGTGAGATTTCCTGGAGGTGGACCGCATGAATTCTTATGTATGCCTTTTGGGTTGAAGAATGCAAGTCAGACATTCCAGCGTCTGACGGAGGAAATTCTTCAAGACTGTTCATTTGCTAGAGTGTGTATAGATGACATCATTATATGTAGTCAATCTAGGGAAGAACATCGGGAGCACTTGGATTTCGTTTTGTCTAAGCTGGAACATTATTAATTGGTAGTGAAACCAGAAAAGAGCAGGATTGGTTTCTCTTCCGTAAAATTTCTTGGACACACCATTTCCAAGGATAGAATCAAGCCCTTGAAAGATAAGGTACAAGCAATCAAAGATGTGCCAGAACCCATGAACTGTACGCCAATTGCGTAGATTTTTGAGCATGATTAGCTACTATCGTTGTTTCATACCAGGTTTAGCTTGAATTTTATGGTCGCTAACAAGACATTTAGTTCCTGAACGGAACACGATCAAGAAGTCCTGGCCTATTAATTTTAGCCAAGACAACAAGGAAAAATTCCAGAGGGCCAAAGATCTGTTAAGCCAAATAACCACATTAGCACCTGTGGATTGGACTAAGCCGTTCTAGCTGGTCACAGATGCTTCTGATGTAGCCATAGGAGCAGTGTAGTCAAGCCGATTGTATTCTATAGTCGGAAACTCCAAGATCGCGAGAAGCGATATGATACGCTTGGAAAGGAGTTACTAGCAGTTTATTCTTCAGTGTTGCATTTTGAGCACTACCTAGATGGACATCAGTTTATGATATTAACGGATCATAACGCGTTGTTGAGTATCCTTGGGAAAGCGAATAGGCTAAATTATTCTTGGCGGGTGAATTCACAAATAATCCGACTCGCAGAATTTTATTTTACCATTAGTCATATCTCAGGAAAAGATAATGTGGTGGCAGATATTCTCAGTAGACCAGACGTATCAGATGAAGATATGATTCGTTCAGAGTGACTCGTATGCTCTATTGTATCTTCTAATGAATTTGTCCAGCAATTGATGGAAGCACAAGGTCTTGATCCTTTAGTAGCTGTGTTGGAAAAGAATCCTACATATACACGCAGGAAGATTGGAGATAAGTGGTTATTATGTGAAATCTCCAGGAGCCAACCTAGACCTTATGTACCGTTAGAATTAAGGTATAAGGTAATTCAACAGCTACATGAATTCAGTCATCCTTCCATTAAGGCAACTATCAGGATGGTCACTGATAGATATGTATGGCCTAAGATGTCGAAAGACATAAAATCCTGGGTAAAGACATGTGCCCGGTGTCAAACTTGTAAAGTTTGGCGTCATACCAAAACTGAAATTAAAACGATTGATGTACCAGCGGGTCGTTTCATGCATGTTCATATTGATATAGTAGAAATGCCTGAGATTTCTAGCCAAAAATATTTACTCACGATGGTTGATCGTTCCAGTCGTCAGTTTGAGGTAGCAATCTTGAGGGCCATTACAGCTCAAGAGGTCTTGCTTATGTTCTTGCATAATTGGGTGTCGTGATATGGTGTTCCGATAAGGGTAACTACTGATCGTGGTGGTCAGTTTATGTCTGAACTGTTTATCATATCATTGAATACAATGGGGATTGAAGTAAGACACACATGTGCTTATAATCCTAGAGCTAATACGATGGTTGAGAGACTGCACTGGGAGCTGAAGGCTGCATTACGCTGCACCAGTTGGATACATGATTTGCCCATAGTTTTGTTAGCAATGCGAAACAGATACAGAGCTCATTGAGGAACATCTATAGCAGAACTTGTTTATGGAGAGATTTTGAGGTTACCTGGAGATCTTCTAATAGAAGCTCCAAGTTGTCTCGATTGGGCCTCTAGTTCAGTAGATTGGTTTGTTGGAGCATTGAGAGATAAAATGAGTCGTTTAGCTCCAACCAAAACTAGAAGTCCAAAGTCTAAATGCTATGTATCTTCAGATTTAAAGCTGGCATCGCATGTATACATAACTAACGAAAACAGACAGAATTGTCTGACTCCATTCTATAAGGGACCATATAAAGTCAATCATATGACTGAGAAAAATGCATTTATAGAAGTAAATGGCACTGTAGAATGCGTAACACTGGATCGTTGTATTCCACAGTTCATTTGGAAGGAGGAGGAGACTGAGGAACAGTATTCACCGAAGTACCCAGAAGTTGAGGCGAGATGTGACTCAGAAATTGGTGAGAAAAATGAAGTGTCGAATAAATATGGTAAAGAAGTAAAGATTAAAACCAAGACAACTGAGAATCAAGAACAATGCGATATGAATATGAAATCTGGTGAAGTACCAGCACAACTTGTTGAAACTCGGTCTGCAAGAGTCATCAAGGAACCGAAGAATGAGGACTACATCATGTATTGTTAATCATCTTAAACATGATGGTGTATGTGGAGGTAAAATTAATTATTGGACACCAATTAACCTCTCATATAAAAATAAATCAATTTTTATTTTTGGACATTTGATGTTATCGTTAAACAATATTGTAACTTTTGAAAAATATTGTAATTTTTTTGGAAGTTCTTTTCTTCATATTGTCGAAGTTTTGGACTTGTCTTGTCGAAGGAAAATGAGAGAGTTTTTGTACTGAGCTGCTGAATTGCACTAGCAGGACACTGCGTGGTTCCATCTCCGACTCTTTGTGAATAAAACATTATAATCTTCTTGTCGATTTGATCTTTTTAATTATCAGCGAAAAGAACCACACATTTGTTTTGGGTATTTAACGTAAATATTTGTTTTAAGGTCTCAATCATTTCGATTCAGTATCCCGTGGATATCAGCGTATCCGGGTAAGCTTACTTATTTAATATACCATATAAATTGCAAGTGATTTAATAATATAATATCTGGTTTATTAAATAATGAGGATACAGAACAGCTGGCTAGTGGATTTAAGGATTGTTGCTTAAGAGATAGTTCAGAGGAACTAAAGTGTTTCAAGATAGATGATCATTCCGCATATATGGATTATCCGGGACTGGCATCCAAGATACCCCCTTATGGTAGTGACCTAAAGGCCTCTACAATCCTAAGTATTTAATAAACCAGCCATAATATTAAATTGTTTGCAATTTGTATATTATAATAATTAAGCTTACCAGGATACGCTGATATCCACAGATTATTTGGATGATACGGTGGTGATCTTGAAAACAAATATCCACGTCAATTACCTGAAGAAAATTTGAGATCCTTCTGAATAATGCGTAATAAGAACGATTGATAAAAGTGGACTACAATAATTTATTAGCAAAGGTATCGGAGATGGAACCACGCAGTGTTCCGCTTGTGCAATTCAGCAACTCAGATAAAACTACTCCTTTTTCCTTCGACAAAACAATTCAAAAACTTCGACAATATGAACAAAAGAACTTTTGCAAAAAAATTACAATATTTTTCAAAAGTTACAATATTGTTTTACGATAACATCAAATATCCAAAAATAAAAATTGATTTATTTTTATATGAGGAGTTAATTGGTGTCCAATAATTAAATTACCCTCCACATACACCCTCTTTTTAAGATGATTAACAATACATGATGTAGTCCTCATTCTTCGGTTTCTTGATGACTCTTCCAGAACGAGTTTCAACAAGTTGTGCTGGTACTTCACCAGATTTCATATTCATATAGCATTGTTCTTTATTCTCAGTTGTCTTGGTTTTAATCTTTACTTCTTTTCCATATTTGTTCGACTCTTCTTTTCTCACACATTTTCGAGTCACATCTCGCCTCAGCTTCTGGATACTTTGATGGATACTGTTCCTCAGTCTCCTCCTCCGTCCATATAAACTGTGGAATGCAGCGATACAGTGTTACACATTCTACTGTGCCATTTAATTCTATAAATGCATTTTTCTCAGTCATATGATTGACTTTAAATGGCCCCTTATAGAACGGAGTCAGACAATTCTATCTGTTATCGTTAGTAATATATACATGAGATGCCAGCTTTAAATCTGAAGATACATAGCATTTAGACTTTGGACTTCAAGTTTTGGTTGGAGCTAAACGACTCATTTTATCTCTCAATGCTCCAACAAACCAATATATTGAACTAGAGGCCCAATCGAGACAACTTGGAACTTCTATTAGAAGATCTCCAGGTAACCTTAATGGCCCTCCATAAAGAAGTTCTGCTATGGATGTTCCTAACTGAGCTCTGTATCTGTTTCGCATTGCCAACAAAACTATGGGCAAATCATGTATCCAACTAGATCCACCGGTGCAGCGGTCTCTCAACCATTCCATTAGCTCTTGGATTATAAGCACATGTGTGTCTTACCTATATCCCCATTGTATTCAATGATCTGATAAACAGTTCAGACATAAACTGACTACCACGATCAGTAGTTACCCTTACCGGTACACCATATCACGACACCCAATTATGCAAGAACATAATGCTTCTTGAGCTGTCATGTCCCTCAGGATTGCTACCTCAAATTGACGACTGGAACGATCAACCATCGTGAGTAAATATTTTTGGCTAGAAATCTCAGGCATTTCTACTATATCAATATGAACATGCATGAAACGACCCGCTGGTATACCAATCGTTTTAATTTCAGTTTCGGTATGACGCCAAACTTCACAATTTTGTCACCGGGCACATGTCTTTACCCAGGCTTTTATGTCTTTTGACATCTTAGGCCATACATATATATCAGTGACCATCTTGATAGTTGCCTTAATGGAAGGATGACTGAATTCATGTAGCTGTTGAATTACCTTATACCTTAATTCTAACAGTACATAAGGTCTAGGTTGGCTCCTGGAGATTTCACATAATAGCCAATTATCTTCAATCTTCCTGCGTGTATATGTAGGATTCTTTGCCAACAAAGCTACTAAAGTATCAAGACCTTGTGCTTTCATCAATTTCTGGACAAAATCATTAGAAGATACAACCGAGCATACGGGTGACTCTGAACGAATCATATCTTCATCAGATACGTCTGGTCTACTGAGAGTATCTGCCACCACATTCTCTTTACCTGAGATATGACTAATGGTAAAATCAAATTCTGCGAGTCGGATTATTTCTGAATTCACCCGCCGAGAATAATTTAGCCTATTCGCATTCCCAAGGATACTTAACAACGGTTTATGATCAGTTAATATCATAAACTGATGTCCATCTAGGTAGTGCTCAAAATGCAACACTGCAGAATAAACTGCTAGTAACTCCTTTCCAAGCGTATCATATCGCTTCTCGCGATCTTGGAGTTTCCGACTATAGAATCCAATCGGCTTGACTATACCATTTTCTCGTTGATGTAACACTGCTCCTATGGCTACATCAGAAGCATCTGTGACCAGCTCAAACGGCTTAGTCCAATCCACAGGTGCTAATGTGGTTATTTGGCCCTCTGGAATTTTTCCTTGTCGTCTTGGCTAAAATTAATAGGCCAGGACTTCTTGATCGTGCTCCGTTCACGAACTAAATGTCGAGTTAGCGACCCCAAAATTCCAGCTAAACCTGGTATGAACCGACGATAGTAGCTAATCATGCCCAAAAATCTACGCAACTGGCGTACAGTTCTGGGTTCTGGCACATCCTTGATTGCTTGTACCTTGTCTTCCAAGGGCTTGATTCCATCCTTGGAAATGGTGTGTCCAAGAAATTTTACGGTAGAGCAACCAATCCTACTCTTTTCTGGTTTCACTACCAATCCATAATGTTCCAGCTTAGACAAAACGATGTCCAAATGCTCCCGGTGTTCCTCCCTAGATTGACTATATATAATGATGTCATCTATATACACTCTAGCAAATGAACAGTCTTGAAGAACTTCCTCTGTCAGACGCTGGAATGTCTGACTTGCATTCTTCAACCCAAAAGGCATACATAAGAATTCATGCGATCCTCCTCCAGGGAATCGCACTGCTGTGAGCGGTATAGATTCTGCCTCCATAGGTACTTGATAGTACACCTTCTGCAGATCTAACGTTGTATATACCTCATACCCCATGAGATCCCTGAGCAAAGTACTCTGGTTCGGTAGAAGATACGAATCACATTTCGTTACCGAATTTAGTAGACGATAGTTACCACAAACCCTCCATTGACCTGGTTCAGGTTTGGGAACAACCACTATTGGAGATGCAAAATTGGAATTTGAACGCCTACAAATTCCTTCTTCTCTCAACCGCTTAAATTCTTCAATAGCAACCTGCTGCTTATGTTTTGCTAATAGTTGAGCCTTCGGCGAATAAGGTAGTGGTTCCACCAACTCGATTTGGTTTCTGTGCCTGTCTTTAAACCCTTGCGCTTAGCATTGAATGGCAGAAACACGGCCAGGTGTTTCTCGATAACATCCGCCAAGTCATCGGCGACGACGGGTCTGGGTAGTCTCACTGACCTAACTACTGAGGTCCCAGTCTCAGCATAAGTCACTATCCTAGTGCTTTGTCCAATGGTCCTAGATTTGGGATCTAAAGCGAGATTAAAATGGATCAAAATGTCCATCCCAATGATGTTATCCTTTATATCAGCGACCAGAAAATTCCACGTAAATGGAGATTTCTGCCCCAATGTCACTGACAATTCTTTAACCCCCTTAACCCCAATTGGACTTCCATTAGCAGCCCATAGTTGATAATCGAATGTGGGGCTATCAATTTCCACCACATCGGATCGAACTATGCTCACCTCTGCACCCGTGTCTATTAAGAAGTTTAACCCGCTAAGTTCATCAGTTATAACGAACTTATTGTTGCTATAACCAATAACCTCTTTAAAATTACTTGCCAGTTGAATCTAACAGATTTACGGACTGTATTACCGCGCGTTTCTTCCATCGAAGCTTCCGAACCTAACTTCGATGATTTTAGTATGCCTCGAATATGCATACCTTGGAGCCTTGCATGCGCAACCCCCCATACGTCTCCTATTAACAGGGGCTCCATTAGTTTTCCGGCAGCTTAGACCAGGCTACAGGAAGACTACTTCCTTTCCATCGGGGACCACCCA
Organism: Eudiplozoon nipponicum; assembly: GCA_029291075.1. Lineage (NCBI taxonomy): Eukaryota > Metazoa > Platyhelminthes > Monogenea > Mazocraeidea > Diplozoidae > Eudiplozoon > Eudiplozoon nipponicum. The sequence goes on from JAQBSW010001125.1 coordinate 15,163, forward strand.
ACTTTGGAAATGTGCATCCCCCTCCTGACATTTTCCAAACTCGGCGTATTTGCGATGCGATATGCACCACTTGCGTGGTCCTTGTACACTCTCACGCGATTCGCCTCTCCAATGCTTGGAATTTGAACGTTGACTCCGAGAATCTACCCTACCTCTGTTGGAACTTTCCTTATTGTTTTTTATCCAACCCACATCCCTGCGGAGGGTACTTAATTCATTCTCTACGGTCAGGAGTCTCTCTGAGAGATGTCTGAGTTGCTGCTCCAGGCGTGAATCTGCGGTTACTGCATACACCTTAGGTTCCATCTGACGATACACTTTGTCCAACACTTTGAGCTTCTTGGGCCACTCTAGTTCCAATGTATCATATACATCCAAGGTGGCTCTTAGTCTAGCAGGCAATTCTGCTACAAATATACTATTTATAACTTCCTCAGATATACCAAGCCCGATGGATTTTGAAATTAGTCTGTCATAAAATTCAGATGGAAGTAGATTTCCCATCTTTTCCTGACGTAATAAGTCAGTCATCCGTTCAATCCTCTCGGTTGATATCGTCCATGGAGTTCTTCTACTAGAAGCTCAAATTCATTTCTTGGTTCGTTTTCAGTAACAAAATTCCTGAGCCTAAATAGATTCTATTTTAATGACTCAGGTAAGCACCACCAGGCCGAGGAAAATTTTCAATAGGGTCGGTCATCCGTTTTAGTTTAAAATAAAAATTGCATCTTCGACTCATTCAGAATGGTTGTCCTGTCCGTTCATTGTGAGCTTAACATTGCTATCCATAGAATTGCGGCAAAAACGATCATCTACATCATATCTTTCCGCATAGAGGATCCTGGCGCGGTCGCCATTTTTTGTAGAGGCCCTTTGGTCACTACCATAAAGGGGTCTCTTGGATGCCAGGCCCGGAAAATCCATATATGCGGAATGATCACCTATCTTGGAACACTTAAGTTCCTCTGAACTATCTTTTAAGCTACAATCCTTAAGTCCACTAGCCAACTGCTCTGTATCCTCAGTATTTAATAAACCAGCCATAATATTATTAAATTACTTGCAATTTATATATTATATTAATTAAGCTTACCAGGATACGCTGACATTCACTGTTTACAGAACCAGACGAGGATTAACCTTAAAACAAATATCCACGTCAATTACCTGAAGCAAATTTGTTGTTCTTTTCGCTGATAATTAAAAAGAACAATCCATAAAAATATTACAATAATTTATTAGCAAAGATATCGTAGATGGAACCACGCAGTGTTCCGCTTGTGCGCTTCAGCAACTCAGAAAAAAACTCTCCTTTCACCTTCGACAAGACAAGTCAAAAAACTTCGACAATATGAACAAAAGAACTTCCACAAAAAATTTACAATATTTTTTCAAAAAATACAATATTGTTTTACGAAACCAGCGATAACATCAAATGTCCAAAAATAAAAATTGATTTATTTTTATATGAGGAGTTAATTGGTGTCCAATAATTAAATTAACCTCCACATAACCACATTAGAAGTATTTGACACAATGAATATTGATTGGCCAACTAAACTCCGAGGGCTAAGCGGAGTTTATAAACAGCAGGAACCACAAGTACATGCTGTAACGGCAGATTCTGTCATGGTGCAGCCAGTTAGGGCAGATACCGAAACCAAGGTGAGAATTGAATATACCCGCGGTTAGGTGGACCTAGATGGAAAGGAAGCGCTAAACCGCTAAAGAGGAATCCATCACCGGGAAAAGCATAAAACGACCGATATTAGGAGCCGTAGAGGGAGTTCCATTGCAAATGCTCCCATCCATGCATCTAAAAGGCATAATTAAGGCAAAATTAAAAGATGCGACAAGATCAAATAACACCAAAAACGGAAGGCAAGAGCGTCAGATTTTTACTAAGCGGCGATCTGGAAAACATTGCCGGATTATCCAGCAACAAATTCATTATTAAAGATAAATTATCTGGACTAGAGCTTCTTATCGATACAGGTGCTAATGTAAGCATAGTTAGGTCAGACGTGGTGGTAGCAGATTGCCCCACATTTGATTATTAACTATGGGCCGCAAATGGTAGTCCTATAGGAGTCAAGCGGATTAAAGAAATGTCGGTGACCTTAGGCCAGAAATTTCCTTTTACATGGAACTTTCTCACAGCCGATGTCAAGGACCATATCATTGGGTAGGATTTCTTGACACACTTCAAACTGAAGAAGGGATTTGTAGAAGGTCAAATTCCGATTTTGCTTCCCCAATAGTGGTAGTTCCCAAACCTGTACCGGGTCAATGCAGGGTTTGTGGAAATTATCGTCTACTTAACTCAGTGATGAAGGGTGATTCTCATCCTCTCCCTAACCAGAGTACTCTGCTCCGAGATATAATAGGATATGAGGTTTATTCAAATTTAGATCTCCAGAAAGCATAATATCAGATACAGATGAAGGAAAGTTCTATACCACTCACCGCAGTCGGATTTCGAGGAAGGGAATCGCATGAATTTCTTCGAATGCCTTTTCGTTTGAAAAATGCCAGTCAGACATGCCAGCGTATGGCTGAACAAATCCTTCAGAATTGTCCATTTGCGAGGGTGTATATAGACGACATAATAAATTTTAGTCGCTCACGAGATGAACATCGTAGGCATTTGGAAACGGTTTTGACCTGGCTGGAAAAATATGGATTAGTGGTCAAACCCAATAAGAGTAACATTGGATGCTCTTCAGTTTATTATCTTGGATATGTACTTTCCAAAGACGGAATTAAACTTTTGGAAGATAAAATCCAAGCTATCAAGGACGTAACGGAACCCCGAACCGTGCGCCAGTTGCGAAGGTTCTTGGGCATAATCAGTTATTACCGTCGATTCATTCCAGGTCTATCCGGAATTCTAGGATCGTTAACAGGCCATCTCACTCGTGAAAGGAGCACGATCAAGAAGTCTTGGCCTATAAACCTGAGTCAGGAAGACGGAGAAAAATTCTAGAGGGCCAAGGAAATGCTAAGTGACATAACCACACCAACAACTGTAAATTGGGAAAAGCCATTCGAGTTAATCAAAGATACCTCAGATGTTGCAATAGGGGCAGTGCTTGAGCAAAGAGACAAGGATATAATGAGACCGATTGGGTTTAATAGGCGCAAGCTTAATGATCGAGTAAAACAGAATGATACGTTTGGTAAAGAGCCTCTAGATGGGTATGCCGCAATGCTACATTTTGAGCATTATTTAGATGGTCATCAATTTAAGTTATTGACAGATTAAAAGCCGTTGATCAGCATTTTTGGTAAAAGATTGAGGATTATTTCTCTCGCAAATTGAATTCCCAAATTACCCGGTTAGCAGAGTTCGATTACACTGTGTCTCATATTGCTGGTAAAGAGATTGTGGTAGCCGATGCACTTAGCATACCGAATGAAGCCAATGTCGAGCTTTTATATCAAAGTCCATTGAAGAATCTAGAGGATTCTCCGAACAATTTAGTAAATCAAATCGAGGAGGCGCAAGGATTGGATCCCTTTACGTTAGTTTTGTCCATAAGACCAGACTATGTTAGCAAGCTCCTGAGTGGCAAGTGGTTGTTATGCGAAACGTCTAGAAATCAACGACGACCATATGTGCCGTTGGAGTTACGTGCCAAAATTCTCAAACAATTACACGACATGGGACATCCATCTATAAAAGTCACCATTCGATTAGTCAACGAAAGATAGGTATGGCCGCACATGTCTAAAGACATACGAGTATAGGTAAGAGCCTGTGCTATGTGTCAAACGTATAAGGTGTGCAGACATACCAGAACCGAGATACAGAATATTAGGATAAAAATTGGACGGTTCTGACACGTACACATAGACATTGTCGAAATGCCTGAAGTCCATGTCCAAAAATCTTTGCTAACTATGGTAGATCGATTTAGTCGCCAATTCGAAGTGGCGATTTTAAAAGATATGACAGCGCAAGAAGTCTTGTTAGCGTTCCAACATAATTGATATCGCGTTATGGTGTTCCAGAAAGGGTCACTAGTGATGGCGGTGTTCAATTTATGTCAGAGCTTTTCGAAAGGACTCTCAATATCATGGGAACAACTGTATTGCATACTAGCGCATACAATCCACGAGCGAATGGGATGGTAGAAAGGCTGAATCGTGATATGAAAGCTGCGTTAATGAGTACTAGTGGAAAAGCTAGATACACGATCTTCCTATAGTACTACTCGCCATGCGCAACAGATATAGGGCACAATTAGGAATTTCAATAGCAGAATTGGTTTACGGAAAACCATTATGTTTGCCTGGAGATCTTCTAATAGAAACTCCAAGTAGTCTTGATTGGACTTCTAGTTATGTAAATTGGTTTGTAAGAGCAATTTCAAGTGGATGAATGACAAAAATGTCATCCTAGAGATAAATGGCATTGAGGATTGTGTTACTTTGGATCGTTGCATTCTCCAGTTTATCTGGATAGACGATAGGACTGAATTATCAGATGAGTTGAATGACCATCGTTCCATGGACTAACTGATGTGTGCAATCCAATCACGCAGGCACATAATATGAAGCAGCAAATTTCACATGATGCGTTGTCGAAAACATCAACATCTTATTCTACCGAGTTACAATATCAAAACTTCCTGTCAACACTAGGCAAAGTAGCAGTACAAGTGACAACAGTAGAGGGCGCGATGTCAACTTCAGGGGCGCCATTATGCACAACTCGTTCTGGAAGAGTACAACGTCAGCCGAAGAAGGATGATTACGTCTATTATTAGCCGTTTTTTTGTGAAGTTTGTGTATGTGGAGGAAGATATTTCCTCCGACAAAATTAACGTGACAATTATTGATAAAATTAAACCACATTGGCTGAATGAAACGAGTTTTATTTAAAATGAAATTATTCGTTTATTTTCCAGAACATTTTTTGTTTAAATACTTGACAATACATATACATTTGAATTGTGCGTATTTGCAGTTTTGGTTATCTGTACGTGACTGGCTTGACTTTCCTCAGCAAGCAGCATTTTTTCATTTTCTCCATTTTACGTTTACTCAATTTTTACAATATACTCCTGCTATCATATTGTTTTTTACATCGTACGTATTGGGGTTGTTCTGACAAAGGTAATTTAATAATTCTGTTTTTTTATGTCTTATTTCTATCCAGGTTATTTGTTCGGGTGTTTTGCGACGTAAAAGGTTTCACATTCCGATTGCATAACATTAAGTATCAAATTAATAATTAAGTACGATCAGCATGGAAGCTTATCTTAAGTTTTGGGTCACTAGCAAATTATTTCAAGATATGGCAGGCATGAATTTGATAGATATGAATGAGAGTACTAGCTTGTCAGATTTATTTATACAATTAAGGACTGGACAAGATCTGACATCTATGGAGCTCTCAGACAACAATAGGTTAGGAGCCTCTACATGACACTGGATTCAAACAATTCGTTACACAATTCGTTACACAATCCGAAAATCAGGTAAATAAATTTATTTGGCAACGAAAGCCAACCGGTTCAACAATTGAAACTGTGGAGATCAATTAATTTGTGGAAATTAATTAACTCATATAAAACTAAATCAATTTTTGTTTTTGGAAAAATTCTGTTATCGAAGTTTTCATAAAACAGGTAAAGTTGAATGAAATTGTGACTAGCAAAATATTTAACAATAAATATGATAAGAATGCTATGAATGCGCTCTGCAATTTTATAAATAGAATTTTGAAGAATGGGAAATTACCCATCTATATTCTAACGATAGTAGCTAAACCGTTGCCTAAAGTAAGTAAGCCAACGTGCGCCAGTGATTATAGACTAATCTCTATTATCCCTTCGTTTTTGAAGATAATACAACGACTGATATTAGATCATTTAGAATGTATTTTGTCGGTTGATTTTGATATAAGTCAACAGGGTTTTGTAGATGCTCCTAACCTATTAGTATCTGAGAACCCCATAGATGCCAAGTCGTGTTCAGTCCTTAATTGTATAATTGAATCTGACAAGCTAGTACTCTCGTTCATATCTATTAAATCCATGCGTGTTAAATCTTGAACTAATTTGCTTTTGTCCTCAAACTTAAGATTAGCTTCCATGTTTACCGTTCTTAAATATTAATATGATAACTTAGTGTTAGTCAAACGGAAATTGAACTTCTTACGTAGCAAAACACCCGATCAAATAATCTGAAAAACAGAATTATTAAATTACCTGTTCCAGAACGTCCCCAATATGTAAGACTCAAAAGACAAAATGATAGAAGGTGTATATTGTGAAAATCGAGTAATTAAAAACGTAAATTGGAGAAAAGGAATAAATGCAGGTTGCTGAGGAAAGTCAGGCCAGTCACGTACAGATAACCAAAACTGAAATTACGCACAATTCAAATGTATATATACTGTCAAGTACTTAAACAAAGAATGTTTTGGAAAATAAACGTATAATTAATTTTTAAATAAAATTCGATTCAATCAGCCATGGTGGTTTAAATTTATCAATAAATGTCACTTTAATTTTGTCGGAGGAATTATCTTCCTCTCCATACACCACAATCTCAAAATAAGACGGCTAATAATAGACTTAATAATTATTCTTCGGCTGACGTTGGATTCTTCCTGAACGAGATGTGCATAATGGCGCTCCTGACGTCGACATCGCGCCCTGTGCAGTTGTTACTGGCACTGCTAATTCGTCTGGTGTTGACAGAATATTTTGATCTCGTAACTCGGTAGAATATGAAGTTGATGTGTTCAACAACGTGTCTTTTGTAAGTTACTGCTTTGCATTATGTACCTGCGTGATTGGATTGCACACATCAGATTCGTCCATGGAACGATGGTCATTCAACTCATCTGTTAATTCAGTCCTATCGTCAATCCAGATAAACTGAGGAATGCAACGATTCAAAGTAACACAATCCTCAATGCCATTTATCTCTATGATTATATTTTGTAAGTTATCCTTTTGAACTTATGTGGTCCTTTGTAAAATGGTGTCAGGCAGTTCTTCCTATTTTCATTATTTACATAAACATGCGAAGCCGATCTTAGATCAGAGGACACATAGCACTTGGTTTTTACTTTTCTAGTCTTGGTCGGAGCCAAACGAAACATCTTAGCTTCAAGTGCGCGTACAAGCCAATATACATAACTAGAAGCCCAATCAAGACTTCTTCGATTTTCTATTGGATCTCCAGGCAAACTTAATGGTTAAATACTGTTTGTTGCGAGGAACTAATATATATGCAAGTATGTATTATGTGTTGCGAGCCTAGTAACACATTAGTTCTTTGGTTTATCCTTCCGGTCACAAATGAACTAATTTGTTACTAGGCTCGCAACACCTAATACAAACTTAATGGTTCTCCGTAAACCAATTCTGCTATTGAAGTTCCTAACTGTGCTCTATATCTGTTGCGCATGGCAAGTAATACTAGAGGAAGATCGTGTATCCAGCTTGTTCCAATAGTATACCTTAACGCAGATTTCAGTCCACGATGCAGTCTTTCTACCATCCCATTCGCTCGTGGGTTGTGTACGTGCCTGAACCGTCCAATTTGTATCCGTATATTCTGTATCTCAGTTCTGGTACGTCTCCACATCTTACACGTTTGAAACTTAGCACAGGCTCTTACCCATACCCGTATGTCTTTAGACATGTGCGGCCATGCGTATCTGTCTTTGACTAATCAAATAGTGGATTTTATGGATGGATGTCCCATGTCGTGTAATTGTTGGAGAATTTTGGCACGTAATTCCAACGGCACATATGGTCGTCGTTGATTTCTGGGCGTTTTGCATAACAACCCCTTGTCACTCAGGAGCTTGCAAACATATTCTGGTCTTATGGACAAAACTAACGTAAAGGGATCCAATCTTTGCGACTCCTCGATTTGATTTACTAAATTGTTCGGAGAATTCTCTAGATTCTTCAATGGACCTTGATATACCAGCTCGACATTGGCTTCATTCGGTCTGCTAAGTGCATCGGCTACCACAATCTTTTTACCAGCAATATGAGACACAGTGAAATTGAACTCTGCTAACCGGGTAATTTGGGAATTCAATTTACGAGAGAAATAAGCCTCGCTCTTTTACCAAAAATGCTGATCAACGGCTTATGATCTGTCAATAACTTAAATTGATGACCATGTAAATAATGCTCAAAATGTTGCATTGCGGCATACCCATCTAGAGGCTCTTTACCAAACGTATCATTCTGTTTTACCCGATAATTAAGCTTGCGGCTTTTAAACCCAATCGGTCTCATTATATCCTTGTCTCTTTGCTCAAGCACTGCCCTATTGCAACATCTGAGGTATCTGTGATTAACTCGAATGGCTTTTCCCAATCTAAAGGTGCTAGTGTGGTTATGCCACTTAGCATTTCCTTGACCCTCTAGAATTTTTCTCTGTCTTCCTGACTCAGATTTATACGCCAAGACTTCTTGATCGTGCTCCTTTCACGAGTGAAATGGAGTGTTAAAGATCCTAGAATTCCGGATATACCTGAAATGAATCGACGGTAATAGATGATTATGCCAAAGAACCTTCGCAACTGGCGCACGGTTCGGGATTCCGTTACGTTCTTGATAGCTTGGATTTTTATCTTCCAAATGTTTAATTCCATCTTTGGAAAGTACATATCCAAGATAATTAACTGAAGAGCATCCAATGTTACTCTTATTGGGTTTGACCACTAATCCATATTGTTCCAGCCTGGTCAAAACCGTTTCCAAATGCCTACGATGTTCATCTCGTGAGCGACTAAAAATATTTATGTCGTCTATATACGCCCTCGCAAATGAACAATTCTGAAGGATTTTTCAGCCAAACGCTGGTATGTCTGACTGGCATTTTTCAAACGAAAAGGCATTCGAAGTAATTCATGCGATTCCTATCCTGGAAATCCGACTGCGGTGAGTGGTATAGAACTTTCCTCCATCTATATCTGATATTATGCTTTCTGGAGATCTAAAGTTGAATAAGCCTCATATCCTATTATATCTCGGAGCAGATTACTCTGGTTAGGGAGAGGATGAGAATCACCCTTCATCACTGAGTTAAGTAGACGATAATTTCCACAAACCCTGCATTGACCCGGTACAGGTTTGGGAACTGCCACTATTGGGGAAGTTCAGTTAATTCATATTTAATAATGAATTTGTTGCTGGATAATCCGCCAATATCTTCCAGATCGCCGCTTAGGAAGAATCTGACGCTCTTGCTTTCTGTTTCGGTGTTATTTGATCTTGTCGCACCTTTTAATTTTGCCTTAATTATGCCTTTTAGATGCATGTCTGGGAGCCTTTGCAATGGAACCCCCCTAAGGCTCCTACTAGCCGGGGTTTTATCCTTTTCCCCAGTCATGAATTCTTCTCTACCTGTTTAGTGTTTCCTTTCCATTTGAGTCCACCTAAACGCAGGTATATTCAATTCTCACCTTGGCACTTTACACATCGTCCATATTCAGAATGTGCCTTATAGCATCCGCGCGGCCCATCGAAGCGTTGACGCGAGTGACTCCTCTCGACGTCTAGTATTTCTATCCTGACTCTGAAGGTGCAAAATAGCTGTCGCCAAATTATCTATCTTTCTATGCATACCAGCAACTTCTCTACATAAGTAACGCACATTTTCTTGTAGCGTCAGGGTGGTTTAGGTATCTGCGCTAACTGGCTGCATCATGTCAGAATCTGTCGTTACAGCCTGCATCTGTGGTTCCTGCTGTTTATACACTCACTTTAGCTCTCTGGGTTTAGTTAGCCCATCAATATTCATTGTGTCAAATGCCTCTAATGTGGTTTTAAGCCTGGATGGTAGCTCAGCTGTAAAATAGAATTTACCATATCTCTAGATATATTCAACCTAGGAGTTTTCGTACAAAGGCGTTCATAAAACTCTGATGGTAGTTGGCGCCTCATCCTTTCTAAGCGTAATAATTTGCAAATTTGTGCCGATCTTCCAGGCTGATATCTCTGTTGAATTTTTGCCATTAATAACTCAAATGCATTATACGAATTTTCTTCCACAGTTCTGTCTCTAAAGTTTTCCAAGGTGTTTCTGAAATTCTCAGGCAATGCCATCCATGCTGCAACAAATTTCTCCTTAGGGTTTACGATATGATAAGCGGTGAAAATCATTTTGGCATCTCCGACCCAACTTGTGTATTTTTCGGTTCTATATGGTGGTAGACTGAATATTTTTGGACTGGTGCGGTCGCCATATTTTGTAGAGGCTCCTAACCTATTAGTGTCTGAGAACCCCATAGATGCCAAGTCGTGTTCAGTCCTGAATTGTATAATTGAATCTGACGAGAAGGTACTCCCGTTCATATCTATTAAATTCATGCGTGCTAAATCTTGAACTCATTTGCTTGTGTCCGCAAACTTAAGACTGGCTTCCCTGCTGGTCGTACTTAATTAATAATTTGGTAACTTAGTGTTAGGCAAACGGAATGTAAACTTCTTACGTAGCACAACATCCGATCAAATAATCTGGAAAGAAATAAGACGCGAAAAACATTATTATTAAATTACCTGTTCCAGAACGTCCCCAATATGTACGATTCAAAAGACAAAATGATAGCAGATGTGCATTGTGAAAATCGAGTAATTATAAACGTAAATTGGAGAAAAGTAATAAATGCAGCTTGCTGAGGAAAGTATGGCAAGTCACGTACATATAACCAAAGCTGAAATTGCGTACAAATCAATAATATATATACTGTCAAATATTTAAACAAAGAATGTTCTGGAAAATAAACGAATAATTTCTTTTTAAATAAAATTCGTTTCAATCAGCCAAGGTGGTTTAAATTTATCAATAAATGTCATTTTAATTTTGTCGGACGAATTATATTCCTCTAATACTTTACGAATGATAGATCGACAATTACTAATATGCTTTCTATGTGGAAAAATGTAATTACACTAGATGAGAAAAAGTTAGATGCAGTAATTGTATTTATAGATATCTCAAAAGAATTTGACTCTATATCTATTGATGCTATTTGGAATGTGATTACTTTATTGAATATTGATCCGAATATTTTTAGATTGCTTAGATACTATTTATATAATCGGAGAATGAGTATTCAAGTAAACTATTTGGTATCAAAATCGAAAAGAGTTACAAGTGGAATTCCATCAGGATAAAGTTTGAGGCCCATTTTATTTAAAATCATATTTGCACATTTAGAAACTAAGATCCTTAACGATCGAGTTTGCAAATTTGCTGATGATTTAAAAATAATCTTTCCAATTTATCCAAAAAATGTCGACTTCTCCAAATATAATGTGACACTAGATTTGTATGATTTAAGTAGATATTTGATAACACAATGACTGAGAATAATTAGTAAAAAGACGAGAGCTTTAATAATAGTTAATAAAACAGAATTTAATTATGTTTGCTTTCTTGATGCTGTGCTTAATGATGTTTTTGAGATTAAACTTCAGCAAGAAATTAAGGATTTAGGCATAAATATTCAATGTTCAACTTCTGCTGAGAGACCTTATTGAAAGTATAGTAAGCAGTGCCAAGAACAGTTGGACACAAAAAATAGAAATATCTTATCGAATGATTTAAAACTTAAAAGTATAAAATTTGAATTAGACCGATACTAGAATATGCTGTCGTTACTTGGAATCCATTAAAATAGGGTTTGTCCAATAAGTTAGAAGCTGTACAAAGAAAAGTTTTGAAACAAATTAGCCCTATCTCCTACACTATATACGCCACTAGATTACAGTTTGTATCACTGCAAAGTTTATTGTTTCGAAGAATGTGCTATTGCATAAAAGGTTTCCATTTGAACCAGTGGACTGGTGCCTATATGAATTCAATAAGAAAGGTTCATGAAGTTGGAACTAGATATGGAAATTTGGCAATATCTCCTCCTTTGGTGTGGAATGTTGCGAGCAAGCTATTCTCTTTTTCGAAAATTTACAAAGGGTTTAGAGAAAAGCCTCCATCTAAGATGTCTTTTAAATTTTTATGTACTGAACTAGAAAAAATCTATAATCCTGATATTTTTAATTTTGATTATGGTAATACTTTCTCGAGGTTGAAAAAAAGACAAGGATAATTGTAATCAGCAACATACCTTCTTGAGATTTTTATTTCCAAGTTCTGCATTATTAAAATTGAAATGTTATGCATTATATCATTATGTTTGTCAAAAATACATACAACCAATTGCTAGTCCTGGTTCTTATTTTTTGCATAATGTTAAACTCGAATTATACCTTAATTTGTCCTATTTCTATGATGAATCTGTTACTCTTTATAGTCGAACTTTCTAATATAGATAGATTGTACAGTACAACTAATGATATTTACTTATCTCTATGAGACTAATTGCAAATATTTATGTGATATGATATCTTTTTATATTGTACATTTTATAATTTTATTATCCATTTGATGGAACATGTGTGGTTTGAATCCAAATAAGGATATTATATTCTATTCTATTCTAAAAAGAGTTGGGAAAGGGAAGCGCTTTCATTAACTTCGTGATAGTTCTTTCTAAGGAGAAAGTGATGCAATTTGCCTAGGTAAGGATCGACTAGATTTAGGATAGTGAAGAGTCCGGCTATCAATGCAGGATTTGCTGTCATCGGATGAACGAAGTTTAGACTGAGTTAGAAGGCGAGGAAAGACCTATTTCAGACATTGACTGTCGGAAATACATAATCTGCGTTTCGGGTAGTGCAGTTATTGATCAAGAAGTTTTCCTTCTCTAACAAAATATTTCGGCTGCTTTTATCGGCAGCCTTCTTCATTTGGTCCATCCTCACCAGTTTTACAAAACAAACTAATGAATGAATTGCTGGCTTCATTAGTTTGGTTTGTAAAACTAGTGAGGATGGAACACCTGAAGAAGGCTGCCGATAAAGGCAGCTGAAATATTTTGTTAATTTAAGAAAACTACTGGATCAATAACTGAGTTATTTTGAACGCAGTTCAGGTAATTTAGATTAATCCAGTTTCGTAAAACATTTATTTTAAGGACCGTCGGAATACTTTGTCGTAGTTTTTGAGTTTCTATAAGGTAGTAGTAACTAGGGTGTAGTTTACTTGAATGAAGTTTGTAGAGAGCAAATTATCAGTCGCGTGCAGGGTTCGCTTACTTCAGTTGAATGAAATCAATACCGTTGGAAGACGAGGAAGAACCAGCGTCAAATGTGCATCGTCAGGTAATCCAGCAGAATTTCCGAATTTCCGATTGTCTGCTGAAAAAAATGAGGAAAATTAGTAGAGCAAATTATGGCAGAGTATTTAATGCAGAGCCCAGATTTGACGTTTAGAATCAAAGGCGACTTGTCTAATTTGGAGGCCAAGCCAGCAGAAACTTAACGCTCCAAAATTAGTTAAAAGCCTAGGGGTAAAGAGTATTTTTTTAGTAAAGAAAGAACCAGTTTTGCTTCTAACTAGAGTTCTTGCATCGGAATTTGTTAAATTTGTGAATGTGAACCGCCTTCTTAAACTCATCCTGGGATAGGAGCTTAATTTTTGTTGGTAGCATGTTGAATACATCTGTGGCTTTGGAAAGAGATAGATTTTGTTAAATATATTGGGAGTATGGTTGGATTGAATTGAAAAGTTGTGCTGACTTGTGTGAGCGAAATTTGACAGTGAGTTTAGATCTTATGAATGAAAGAGATGACTCGATAGCGTCTGGTAAACCAGAGCGGGAGAAGATATGCTGGGAGCAGGCGCTGCCGACTGTTATGGCAGAGACGGAAGGCACGCTTTAGAAATCTAGAAGAAATCTGTTCGATGGCGTAAGAGAAGGCTAGCGTGAGAGAGCAGTAAAATTCGTTAGCATATGAGATCAGAGGTAGGACATAGGCTTTAAAAAATATGAGCTGCAGAATGGGGTTATGTGTCTTGAAGCAGATCAAATAAGCTCACTTGTAGAGTTTTAAAATAATTTGATTAAGATGTGGGAAGAAGTCTTGAAATTTAGACAATTCGATACCGAGGTGCTTGGCCGAGTCATTAACACCATGGTTCCAGATCATAAATATGTCATCCAAGAAACGTAGGTACAATTTTGGTTTCAGTGGAGTCTTATCTAAGAGATTATTTTCCAGGTAATGCATAAAGATATTTGCTATTTGGACCGACAAATGTTGTCCCATTGGAACACCTCAAATTAGTTTATAAATCTATTTCTGAAATTGCAAATAAGTAGCTGACATACATATACACATCGTCTCCATGACGTGTTCATTCGTCGTTTTACTTCCTTCTAATATTAAAGATTAATCAACTAAAAACATGGAAACCAAACCAAGGCCTCATGTACCGTTATATTTGTGTACATAGATACTACGTCTAAGCATATTTATCTACACTTTTCATATAGTACACATTTATCAAAAATTTCAACCAACTCATATGAGTTTAACAGGGTATGTTCTAAGAAAAAGTAATATTTTATTATTCTAATAAACAAAAGTTTATAAATTTTATATGTTGGGAAGGTTTGGGAATTCATAATAATTCGTAATGGATTACCAAGCTTGTGCACTTCACCAAAACCATACACTCTGAGTGCAAATGTATCTTTTTGTACGAAAGAATTATCATGCATCGAATCCAATTCATCACTTTTAATCATATAATTAAGTAATAATTTAAATTTCTCTTGTAACCTATCCGTTGGATCTTTTTTATTATAGTGTATACCTCTGCATTACTCAACTATTCTAGCATATTGTTATTATAATCGGATTGACTCATCAGAACTGTAGCTTCTCCTTTATCCGCTTTTAGACATATAGCATTATTTGATCCTAAATACTTTCGAAGACATTTAATTTCATAATTCGGTTTAACTTTATCTTCTTTGTGTGCCAAAACCATTGAGGCTACGTCTACCTCAAATGACAGCCTCTGTAATTACTTCATTACTAACCGATCTTTTATTAGTAACAGCCTTGTTTAAACCACGGTTAAGTAGTTCAACTTGATCCCTCTTAAGATACACTGTTGATAGATTTACTATTCTATTAGTCACGATTAAATTATTACATCCTTGAGTGCTATAAATTCCCAAATAAGCTTGTTTTTTATCATTTATTATTCTGACTTTTATTTATCTATTACGGGTTTTATCACTGAAATCCTCAATGCATTTAAAATCACCTGCGTGCAAAAATGAAGTTAACATAGATCTTTATTTAGTTATCTCCTTAATAAGTATAATTTTATATTTAACAAAATCATGAATCAAATTTTTCATAATATTTATACAATGGTCATGCTTGAGAGACATGCCATAGGCAATTAAATTAAAATTTAATTTAAAAAGAAAACATTTAGGAAAACACATTGTGTTTTAAACAAATATTTAAAAAGGAAATATTTGACACTTGCCTCACGAGTTGCTTCTTTATATTGATGTATTTATTATACTATTTAACAGCGTTGTGGCTATAATTGAATGCTAAATATTTCTTAAACGAAAACATTTTTTGCCACACTGGATTAATCGAATTTACCTGATCTGCGTTTTGACTAACGCAGTTGTTCTTTTTCCAGTGGTTTTCTTTCTTTACCAAAAAATTTCAGCTGCCTTTATCGGCAAACTTCTTCAGTTGGTCCATTTTCACCAGTTTTAAAAACAAAACTAATGAAGCAAGCGCGGTATTTAATCTAGCTATAGTATTTATACTTCAGACTGAACTTTCACTAGATTGTCGTGTGTCACCTGTGTTTATGTGCATTTCCGCTACTGTTATGTTCATCTAAGTAAGACTAGAGTGGTTGAATGAGACTATTTGTTTTATACACTCCATGTAAAATGACGTAAGTGATATTACCCTCAAATTTTCTGGTGGTGGGAGACCAATAATTCAGAAAGATCTCGTCATAAACACATGCCATTATGAGTGATAAAATTAGAAATCCAAATGACCATTGCACGTGTTAAATTTAAATTCTGACCACTGAGAATATACTCAGGATAGAATTGTTAATAACAGTTATTGGCATAACTGTAAATAGGTGCACGTCACGCATGTAAACACATACACATGCATATGCGGGAGTGCACCTATCTACTGTTATACCAATAACTGTTATTAACAATACTATCCTGAGAAAATTTTGAGTGGTTAGATGTTAAATTTAACACGTGCAATGGTCATTTAGATTTTTAATTTTATCACTCATTATGGCATGTGTTTATGACGAGTATTTTCTGAATTATTGGTCTCCCCCCACCAGAAAATTTGAGGGCAATCTAATAAGTTACGTCATTTTATATGGAGTGTAAAAAACAAATAATCTTATTCAACCACTCTAGTCGTACTTAGATGAACATAACAGTAGCGGAAATGCACATAAACACAGGTGACACACGAAAATCTAGTGATAGTTCAGTCTGAAGTATAATTACCATATCTAGATGAAATACCGCGCTTGCTTAATTATTTTGGTTTTTAAAACTGGTGAAGATGGACCAACTGAAGAAGCCTGCCAATAAAGGCAGCCAAAATATTTTGGTAAAGAAAGAAAACTACTGGAAAATTATCAACTACATTAGTCAAAACGTAGATTGGTTAATTTCGATTAATCCAGTTTCGCAAAATAGGTTTTTGTTTGGGTTAATTATTCTCCCACAAGTTAATTGACCTCCACACTATGTTCCTGATTAGGATTATGTGATCACTGATACTTTTGTTGATATTGATTTTGAATATTCTATAAATCTTGCGCGAGGAAGAAAATAGAGTGCGCCAGTATTTAGTCCAACACGTGATTTAATAGAAACCGTTAAGTTTCGCTAACATTATTTGTGATTGCAAAATATGGGATTTAATAAGCACATTTGAATGATGTTTTCGAGCTAGATTTATTATTTTCGCAAACAACACGTTTAAATCTCTCTAAATGTTGGTTGCTTGTTCCGTTGGGCAATTCGTTGTATAATATGATTATTTTTGAGAATAGAAACATTTTCTGCATTAATTCGTGGAATTGATAGAGGTGAAATATTAAATCACTCATTCCACTTTCTCTAGAGATGCAATATGAATTAATCTCATATATATGGATTTCCAGTTGTTTCATATATTTCTACAATTCACTTTAAGATTTGCTGTTCTTATAGGCCACATTGGTTGAAGGTTAGCTTAAGCAATATTTGATTAGTAGGGAAAATAAAGAAAAGTACTTCTTAGGACGTATGCTTTGAGTCCTTCTAGCTTGTCAGATAGTACATTGCTTGAAGGATTCACAATAATAGTTGTGCTTTCGGGAATAGGCCTTGTATATGTTTTAAAGAAGATAAGCCTAAGCTCAGTTATATTTGTTTGCTTTCACATTTGTTTTCGAATTTCTTTTATGATACCTTTCTTATTTTTATTTTAACTTTCTACCATATTAAAAAACTTTATCTTTGTCTAATTTAATTTTGCTAACTCTTAATTATTTACTGTATTCACAGTATCTTGCCCCCTCCTCACCGGGATACCACTCGTAATTACTTCATTTAGGAAAGTAAGTGTAAAAATAGGTCTGGCGTGTGCAAATAGGAAATGACAGTTATCATTTTAGTTTCACTTGAATGACTGATACACGTGCCGAGAATTATATGTAACAAATTATTTCTCAGTCTAAAACAAACGCTCACACACATACAAACAAACACACAGACGTGCCATACGCTTATCTAGTGAAAAGTAACATGCTGCTAAATCGCTGTAATTTCACTGAGATGAGTGTACACGTGCAATAATTGATTACTCCTCAATCAAAAACAAACGAGAATACATACACACAGGCATGACGTACGCTTATCTAGTGAATCGTCTGTTTTATTATTAAATCACTGTAATCTAACTTTGATGAGCGTACACCTGCAGACAAATTCACAAACCAATTTAACCTAGTCAAAAACAAGTTATGAATAAGAGATCTAACAACAAGTATAAATGGGGCTGTTTAAACTAAAATTTTCCACTTGGCATATTGATTTTCAAGTTGTTTGTGTGATGTACTTTCCGTTAAAAAAGACCTCCATATCCGGAGATCGGAATATCTGGAAAAATCAGATAGACAGTGGATGCAAACATCTCGGATTGCAATACGAGAATAAAGTAACTAATCCATTCCCTGTTGTGCAACATGTTTCCTTTAAAATTACTTCAATGTGTTTTATTGTGACTCATTCAAGAAAGATTTCCCCGCGGATTTTGTCAGTGAGTGATATATCCTTATGGCATATTGTGGAGGCTAACTTATATGTGTTAATTTAAATTGGTAGGATTTGGCGTATCCAGTAAAGGCTTTGTCAATCTTCATGAATAATAAACAACGATTGAACTATACATCTTGGGTTGATTGGATAAAGTAGTGCAATGTCATCCGCATAATTTATAATTTTACCATGTTTAATTACATTATTTATTTAACGGTATACAACGCTAAATAAAACGGTCCTAGTTTTAAAGCCGTTAGAATTCAACATTGATAGGTAGTGGAAGAAAGGTCATGCCGTCTTGTGTGACGACAGATTGCATTTGTGACAATTATTTGAAGATGAGTTCAAGTGTGTTTATTACCAGAATTAATTTAGCAAGTCTCTTAACGATTTCATGTGTAGTTACTGTATCAAAAGTCTTAGAGATGTGTAGAAGTTTTACAATGGCTTCGTTGTTTTAGGATAGAATATCGTGTAAATCATTTGGCAGAATGATCATATTTGTTGTACATGATCGATTGCGAGTAAAACCACATTGATGGGGTCTTAAATTATAACATAAGTTAAATCAGTTCAAAGATGATATTGTCCAGAACTTCGATGAGACTAGGAAGGTTGGCTAGTGCTCTTAAATATTTAAACTCACAATGGGTTTTCATTTTTGGCAACAATTCGAAATGTACCTTTTGACAGAGATGCTGAATGCGTCTATTTGGTGCATAGATTTTACGGATTGCATGACTTTCATTATAAAATCTCCTGAGGTTTTCCAAGCTTTAGACAGTGCAGGTAATCGTACTGTGGAACGTGTTGACAAAATTGACAAAGTCAAAGTTAAAAACCAACACAAAATTACTATTCATTTAAAAATATTTCCTGCCATAATGTAGTTTCTTCCTCACCTGATAAAATGTATGGAGAACGATCAATTTTTGACAAATGTTTTACTATATCTTTTACTACATTCAACTTATTTGACTTTAATTTTATATTTTATTTGTTTCAAATTCTTTTCAAAATTTTTGATGCATACGCTGGTCTTTGGAATAGCTTATTACTACGTTGTTAAATGGATAGCGCATGTAGAAATATTAAATATGTAAGTGTCATTTTTGATTCGTCGTAGGCCTGTTATTGTGCTGGGGATTGTTTGGTAATGGAAGATTCTGCTTTATATGGTACATTTTGTTGATTTGTGTAAATGGTAACCGGTCTGTACGTCTAAGTTTTGTGAGGAAATCTATACTTGCAGTCGCATTAACTCGTGGTGCTAAAAAGTTGTTCAACATCGCACTGTGGCATGTGATTTTAGTATCTATTTCAATGTTCTCATAAGAGAATCTGAGCTCAAGATAGATTATTCTCTGATTGGCTTTACAATATTTTGAATGTGTCCGGATTGGCTTAAAGTCTTAAAGGTCCTGTTAGTAATATATAAGCGACTGGATATGTAATCAGTAAATTTAAAATATTCAATTATTATTCTTTAAGTGAAATATTTGCAGTTTATTATGGTCTCCAATGTAGCGGAAAATATCGTATCAATTTGCAAGTCTGCTGAACGTGTTCGATATATACATCAATACAGAAAGTGGAACCCATGAATTGAAATATTTATAAAGATATATTCCGATTTGTGATGGTAGATATGAACAGACAGGAAGCTTAAATTTTTAATTAAATAGATTTTGGTGATACAACCTTTAATGGTGCTACAATCTGCTCGGATTTATATTTAATTTAAAATGTATATTTCAAATTCATGTGTTTAGACTGAACCATGTTTTCGAAGCCACAATTATATGCGGTCTTTGTTTACAGGTAATTGTACAGTAGGACCTCAATTTTAGCCGTAGAGATCTTTTATTTTTTTACAGTATAAACAGTCTTAACAAATCATGGATACAAGCTAAAGTAAATCGGATGAGCACTTGTTGAATTTGCTGCTCGTTGGGGTTGCTTACAAATTGAGCTTCTGTGTCAAATTTTGAGATTACAGACCTTCCGCAATTAATGTCGTTTAACTTAGGATGATTATTTGGCATACAAAAAATATTTAATGACCTTTGTCCTGATTTAATCGTGTGTTAGGACAAATATGTTCTTATTCATTTGTGTTTTTTGTATATGGGTTTAAGGTTTTCTGAGTAGCTCATTTTGATGCTGCATTTTAGTGAGAGTTAGATTTAATTGATGATAAAAAAATTATACTAATTTTCTGAGATTCTCTAGTTTGGTATATTTTTTTGTGCATGAGAACTTTGTGGGTGCGGATGGCTTAGGCATGGGTTTTGATAGTGGGATTTGTACTAAGATTGATTTACTTGCAACTTGTGAATAGGTGCATTTGACCTCTACTGGGAGAGATGGGCTGTGAATAGAGTGCTTTTTGTTAGTAACTATCAGGGAATTACTATGAAGGTTTCGCAAGTTTTGGATTGGCAGAAGCGCTTTAACATGTTTCCTTCGTGGCTGTAACTGTGTCTGAGGAATGGGGAGTAGTAAAATATTTCGTGATGCTGACTCGAGAATATTAGATGTATGGTTTTGTCCCGTTGTATAATGACTTTATCAGATTGTAGCTTACTAAGATGGTATGCAAGGCCATCAATGATGTGTTCAGATTTCGTGTTGAAATTTTTAAATGAGCGTATAAATGAAAATTTAACTTGATAAAAAGCATTAAAAGCTTAAATGATACTGCCGTTAAATATGTGGGCGATTGCAAACTTAATAAAAATAATGGCATATTCTTATAAACCAAAAGGGCCGTCTAGCATGACAACCGAAAACATCTTTACATAAACAAAAAGTGAGACAGTTACTGATTATTGTGTATCAATAATAATGACGGAAATGTTGGCAGAACACAATAAAGAAAAGTGCTGTTGGCAGATTTTTAGCTTGGCCTCTGGTGAATAAATATATTTAATATTGAATAGGACAAAATTGTCTGGAATAAATTCTTGTGAAGAGTCTGTATAAGGATTCTTTGTGAAGGAATTCGGGATTCCCTCTGCGAAATCTGTTGACAATCCGTTGGATTAGCTCAAGTAAAAGAAGGTAGATTAGGGCTAACTATCGAACAATTGTGGGTAGAATTCTTTTAGTAAACACAAATCCTATTGTATTTAACCAGTCGTCGAACAACATAAGAAAACTATAGCCAGTTGCACGCACTGACGCGTTTTGAGCTTCAATGATCATCATCAGAGTACGAGGGCAAACTGGGAAGCGAGGATCAAACCGAATTGCACATATATGGAAAGCAAAATTAGATATGCGGCTCTCACCTCTAGTATTGTACGTGAATGAAAATCTCGGCTGCAAGAATTCTATATAGTCAACAAAATTAATTGATTGTAGCTTTCGCAACAAATAAATATATAGGCAAACGAATTAAACAATAATTGATTTCGCGAGTGATGGTACGTATGCAAGACGAATTTTGTTTTCAATATATATGCAATGCGGTTTGATTCTCGCTAGTCAGTTTTCCGTCGTACTCTGACGATGACCATGGAAGGTCGAAACGCGTCAGTGCGTGCGATTAGGCGGTAGTTCTGTAATGTTGTTCGACTACTGGTGAAATACAAAGGGATTAGTGTTTACTTCAAGTTCGCAAACTTGATTTAAAGTATTGTTACCACCACCCGCACAATTAATTATTGTTTAATTGTATTGCCTATATATTTATTTGTGGTGAAAGCTGCAAACAATTAATATTCGTGACTGTTCGTAAATTGTGTATCCGAAATTTCAAGTAAAAAAAATTATGTGAGATTATTAGAGGTGAGAGCCGCATATCTAAATTTTCTTTCCAAATATATGCAATGCGGTTTGATGCTTGTTATGATGATTTTTATGGAAGGTCAAAACGCGTCTGTGCGTGAGACTGGTGGGGGTTTTGCTATGTTTTTAGACGACTGGTTCAATACAATCGGATTGGTGTTTACTTCAATCTCGCAAACTTGATTTAAAGAATTATTACCACCACCCGCGCTTAATTGATTTCCCTATAAATTTATTTTTCGCGAAAGCTACAAACAGTTATTGTTCGTGGCTGTGAAACTCAGGCAGCCGCTATTTCCAGTCAAGTATAATGTATGCGAGATTATTAGATGTGAGAGCCGCATATCTACTCTTATGCTTTTTATATATATATATATATATATATATATATGCAATGCGGTTTGATCCTCACTAATATATTTGTCGTCATACTCTTTTGATGATCATGGAGGGTCGAAACGCGTCAGTACGTGCGATTTGCGGTAGAAATTCTATGTTGTTTGACGACTGGTTAAATAAAATCGGATTTGTGTTTACTTTAACCTCGCAAACTTGATTTAAAGAACTGTTACCCCCACCCACGAAATCAATTATGGTTTAATTGTATTATCTATATATTTATTCGTGACGATAGCTGCAATTATTAAATGTGCATGACTGCATAGAAATTGTGCAACCGACATTTCCAGCAATGTACAGTTTATGTGAGACTACTTAATGTTAGAGCCGCGTATCTAATTTTGCTTTCGATATATATGCAATGCGGTTTGATCCTCGCTAATATGTTTACAGTCATACTCTGTTGATGATCGTGGAAGGTCGAAACGTGTCAGTGCATGCGACTGGCGGTAGATTTGCTATTGTTGTTCGATGACTGGTTTAATACAATGGGATTGGTGTTTTCTTGAAGCTCGCAATGTATTATCACTACCACGCGAGCAATCAATTATGGTTTAATTGAATTGTGGGTAGAATTCGCAGATATGACTTTTGTAGCTGGTGTAGTATTCGATTTCACGTAGTGTAGCTATGATGGCATTGAGAGTAATTCGTCAGCGGAAGACAAGCTGAGATCTGATGTACAATGAATGCAACTCTTATGTGGATACAAAGCCATAAAGGTATGAGGTTTATGCAGGGAGGAGGCGCTATGATTGGTTTTAATCATGAGGGAAGGCAGGCTTCAGAAATCGAGAAGCCATCTGCTCTAAATTAAAACAGAACGACAAAATGAGAAGGAAATGAAATTCCATGGCATATAAAATGACGATCAGGGCGTAAACGTGGATTTTTAATGTAAAATATGCCAAATCAGCATTAATAAATAAAATGTGCCTAACAGAGACGAGATATTGAAAATTGTATTGAAACTAGCCAAGGTTAGTTTAGGCTTTATGCCTGTTCTATACAATGATATGTGAATAATTATATATATATATATATATATATATATATATATATAAACACACATACAAACAAACATAAACACATATACACTTACCAACTAGCCAAAACAAGAAACAGAAGTAAAAACGAGTCAGATTTGTTACCAATAGCATAATCAATCGAAAACCCAAAATGTATAAATACATGTATGATTGTATAAGAAATGATTATATTCATGAAATAAATGGCCTTTATCCACTTTGTGAAAGATAATGCTCTTCTCCAATGCACATACTGTGTAAAATTAAGATGTGGTATAGACATTGTATATATATATATATATATATATATATATATATATATATATATATATATATATAAAGTTGAACAATTGCGACAATCATAAATTCACAGTATACGTAATCACGTAATGTGGGAAGAAAGTTAGTGGGGATGGGAGAGAGTTAGTATCGAACATGTGTAGTTTAACTGTACTGTTGCGATCTCACGGTAATTAAATTTAATAATCAAATCTGAAAAATACTCAATAATCTTGATTGTTGACACAAATCATGTGAGTAGTCTGCATTGAAAGTTATCTTGATAGAAAGAGATTGAAAGTCAGAGCGACGCTTAGGTAAAGACCAAATAAAGAGAGAATGGAAGAGATGGTCAGGTAACCTATATAAATGTACACAATCACAAATAATATGCATGCTTTTAATTTCCTCAACTTATTTGTATATAAATATTTTCCCATATATATATACATAAAGTGTGAATCAACAACTTATACAACTATTTATTTAGATATGTATATCTGTATGTTCAATACGCGTTGTATAAATTTATTTAATGCCCAAATATACGTGTATAACAATATATAATTATGATATGTATAAATAAATATAAGCAACAGTGTGAATATATATATATATATATATATATATATATATATATATATATATATATATATATATATACCGTATATAACAAATCCTAAACAGACTATTTATCACAAATTTCCGTCCCATATAGTGCATGTATATTTCATTGTCATAATCATTAATCTTATTTTGTTTATCAGATTTAATCTCTCATCATTCACACCCGTGTTCACGCATTGCATACACTATTAACTTTACACTATATTACGTAATTTGTTCAGTCTTCCCCTCAAGTAGTTCATAGCTTTCGCTTCCACCCTAATACCCAACGAATGTTTCACAGTCAATCAAAGTAAATCATAGTTTGTGGATTAAAGTGTATTGGAAAGATTTCATACCTATCATGGTCTTGACAATTCGGGTAATTACAATTCATTATCCGATAAGGACGGAATTAATTTCGTGGGTGAACATTTGCCAATCTTTTAGTTTATTTCACCCAAAAAATATATCTCACAAAATTACGCTGAATTCAATATCAATTCCTCAGGTAATATTGTATTTGACTCGAAATTGAAGAATGAATGTGGCTAATTAAATATTTATGTATAATTGGAAATGGATCAATCTGATAGGAAGGCTGAATATAGTACATGAGCTTGTACATAATTTAAAATTGCATACAAAGTGCGGCTTCTTTGGCGTGGGGAATGATTTGCATGGTTCTAAACAAAATTCAATTAGGTCGATGCCACAACTGCAGCAACTCTGCGAGATACCAATTCGCGAAAAGAAATGACAAAACAATTCCTGTTAATAAAAGGCATTTGATATATTATGCATCTGTTATGTCTCATTGACGATATATATGCTCCATTATCCAGCTCTTTTACATATATATATATATATATATATATATATATATATCATATATATATATTGATAGTTTCTAATTTCACCATCTTTTAAAATGTAAGAACAAAACAACGTACTCCATGGAATAACATTTATTAATAAATCTTATTTCTACCAGTATCTACAGCCATTGTTCTGGATTCGTTAGTATATTCGTTCATCCAATCCCACTGTACATTTTTCGTAACCAATCTCCTCTTCGTTGTGCTAGCCTTTGTTTTGCGCAATTTAGACCACTACTTTTGCGCAATTTAGACCACTCCTGCACAAAAATCAGCAATTTGCGAACATGTACTACTCACAGGTCATGCTGTTAGTAGTAACAATTTTTAGTTCACTACAAGGCAAAAACAGAGAAAATGCTTCTGGCTTTTGAAGCTATTGCAATTAATAAGCTGAAGCCCTGCTTAAACGTGCAGAAAATAATTCAAAAAGAAATTAAATTGGACTGGAACAAAGACATAACTGACATGCCTTTAAAAATAGCCAACGCTTCGCAAAATACGACACATACATCAATTACGGACGCAATTACAATGAAAGCGATGACACACCAAATGACGTTACGCAAAAGGAGTGGTCTAAATTGCGCAAAAGCAGTGGTTTAAATTGCGCAAAACAAAGGCTAGCACAACGAAGAGGAGATTGGTTACGACAAATGTACAGGGGAATTGGATGAACGAATATACTAACGAATCCAGAACAATGACTGTAGATTGAAGGAGTTTCCGTGTTTCGCACCTGGATTAATTGAAATTACCTGATCTGCGTTTTGACTAATGCAGCTTTCATTGTTCCAGTAATTTTCTTTTAGCAAGATATTTCGGCCCATCTTACCGTAGGCCTTCATCAGTTGCATCTCACGAAACAAATGAAGCAAGTGTTTTATTTCCTCTAGTCATAATATTTATATACCTCAGACTGATCTTTCATTAGATATTCGCGTGTCACATGTGTGTGTGTGTGCATTTTTCATAACCGTTGTTTTCATCTAACTAATTTAGACCAGAGTGGCTGAATAATAATTTATCAATTGCATGCAATAACTATTCGTTTTTTTACACACTCAATGTAAATGACGTAACTGAGATGGGGGAGACCCATAATTCAGAAACACTCGTCATAAAAACATGCCATGAGTGATAAAACCAGAAGTCCGAAAGACTAATGCACATGTTAAATTACAATTCAAACCACTAGGTTGTACTCAAGATAGACAAGTTAATAACAGTTAATGGGGCACGCCACGCATGTGCATGTGTATGTGTATGCATAACTATTTTTGATACACATGTACGTACATCTAAATGAAACTGCAGTCAATAGACATTAATTTACCCTTTGCACGCGTCAGACAAATTATTACTTATAAATATTGTATTATTAGAATATTTCCAATGGGTAGGGTGGGGGTGTAAAACAGAAAATTAGGGTTGAAATCAGTAATTGTTTTAAAATCAAATGAATATTTAGAGATGAAATTTTGAAGACTATATTCATAATAATTGTTTATTCATTTCTTGAATAAAAGCCCACTAATTAGTCAATCTTAATCTGATGTTCTTAATCTTTTACTGGAGCTAGCTTCAGTTACCAATTCATGCAATCGCCTTTTCCTTCCATTAGCTAGTGCAGTATTCCAAATCGGACCTAAAGATTTTTCAACAGCTGTTTCATTCATAATATTATCTCTAGATTTAATTTCTATAGATTCCCTAATCAATCTCGTCATCCTATTACGACTACATATTGCTATGCGTTTGCATTCCTCCCAGTTGATAGTATGCCCAGTCTCCACTACATGACGAGCAAGATCTGATTTAGCAATATGTCCATACTTACACGCAGTTTTATGTTCACCTCTTCTTACTTTGATTGGACGCATGGTCTCACCAACATACTTGAGACTACAGTCATTGCATGGGATCTCATACACTCCTGAAGTGTCTAAGGCTTCAATCTTTTCTTTTTGGTTAGGGAGTATAGTGCCTAGTGTAAGGGGCTGTTTTAAAACGGTCCTTATATTGTATTTTAAAGCTAATGATTTCAATTTCCTACTTAATATAGAGTCCGGTAATACCATGACCTTCCGCTCTTCCTTCTCCTTATCCGCTTTTATGTATCTCAAACTAGGATTAAATTTCATCACCATGTCCCTCATTGATGTATCTATTAAATGGGGAGGGTAACCATTAGTCTTGAATATATCGCGTAGTCTGTCTAATTCTAACTTCCTATGCTTTATATCTGTTAACCTGAGACTTCTTAATGTTAATGACTTTAAGATCCCGACTTTCATACGAAACGGGTGATTGGACTTGAAATTAAGAAGAATTCCTGAATAAGTATCCTTCCTATAAATATCTCTTCCCAATTTGAGACCATTTCTAATTAATTTGACATCTAAAAATGGTAATTCACCTGACGATTCCCTTTCTAAGGTAAATTGTAGTTCGCTCATTCGATTAGCTAAATTTAAGAAATTTACCAATTCATTGTCACCATGGTTCCAGATCAGTAATATATCATCCAAGAAACGTAGGTACAATTTTGGTTTCAATGGAGTCTTATCCAACAGATTATTTTCCAAATAATGCATAAAGATATTGGCTATTGGGACCGACAAAGGTTGTCCCATTGGAACGCCTCTAATTTGTTTATAAAATTCCTTACGAAATTTAAAATAAGTGGAGGACATACAAATACACATCATCTCCATGACGTGTCCTAACGTCATTTTGCTTCCTTCTAATATTAATGAGTGATCAACTAGGAAACTTCCAAAACAATCCAAAGCCTCAGGTACCGAGATATTTGTGTACATAGATGCTACATCTAAGCTTACTAATCTATCATTTTCATCTAGTACATATTTATCAACAATTTCAACCAAATGATATGAGTTAAGCAAGGTATGTTCTAAGAAATAGGAATATTTTCTTATTCTATGGCACAAAAACTTTGTATAAATATTATAAAAACTTTGATTCGTGATTTAGTTAAACGTAAGATTATACTTATTAAGAAAAAAACTAAACTAAGATCGATGTTAACTTCTCTTTTGCACGCAGATGATTTTAAATGCATTGAGGATTTCAGTGATAAAGCCCGTAATAGAGAAATTAACAAAGTAAGAATTAGACATGATAAAAAATTAGCTGACTTGGGAATTTATAGAACCCAAGAAAGTGATAAATTAATCGGGACTAATAAAATAGTAAATCTATCAACATTAAATCTTAAGAAGGATCAAGTTGAACTACTTAACCGTGGTTTAAATATGGCTATTCCTAATGAAAGATCGGTTAGAAACGAATTAATTACTGAGGCTGTCAAAACGGCAAAGCTTCTTTCGGACAATGATAAGGTGAAATTTGAATTAGACGTTGCCTCATTGGTTTTAACACACAAAGAGGATAAAGTTAAACCTAATTATGAAATTAAACTTCTCAGAAAAGATTTAGTATCAAATAATGTTATATGTCTTAAGGCGGATAAAGGAGGAGCTACAGTTCTGATGAATCAATCTGATTATAACAATAAAGTGATAGAACAGTTAAGTAATGCTGAAGTATACAATAAAATAACAAAAGACCCTACTGATAAGTTACAAGGGCAAGTAAAATTATTAATCAATAAAATGATTGCTAATGAAGAATTGGATTCGACGCATGGTAACACTCTCATTCAAAGAGATACGGTTGCACCCAGAGTTTATGGTTTAGTTAAAGTGCATAAGCCGGGTAATCCTTTAAGAATTATAGTGAATGTACAACACTCCCCAACATATAAAATTTCAAAGTTATTGTGCCATAGAATAGGAAAATATTCCTATTTCTTAGAGCATACCTTGCTTAACTCATATCATTTGGTTGGGTATTTGATAAATATACTGAATGAAATGATAGATTAATTAAAACGTCAAGCATCTATAATACACAAATCTCGGCCACCGAGGCTCTGGATTGTTTTAGATGTTTCCTAGTTGATCACGCCTTAACATTAGAAGGAAACAAAATGATGACAGGACACGTCGTGAAGCAATGTGTGTATTTGCTATGTCATAATTTCGTAATTTCAAAGCAGTAAGAGGCATTCAATGGACAACCTTTAATCGTCCAATAACCAATATCTTCACGTGTTGGAAATAATCTGTTGAATAAGACTCCATTGAAACCAAAACTGTACCTACGTTTCTTGGATGATATATTACTGATCTGGAACCATGGTGACAATAAATTGGTAAATTTCTTAAATTTAGCTAATCGAATGAGCGAACTACAATTTAACTTAGAAAGGGAATCGTCGGGTGAATTATAATTTTTAGATGGCAAATTAATTATAAATGGTCTGAAATTGGGAAGAGATATTTATGGGAAGGATACTTATTCAGGAATCCTTCTTAATTTCAAGTCCAATCACCCGTTTCGTATGACAGTCGGGATCTTAAAGACATTAACATTAAGAAGTCTCAAGTTAACAGATATAAAGCATAGGAAGTTAGAATTAGACAGACTACGCGATATATTCAAGACTAATGGTTACCCTCCCTCATTTAATAGATACAACAATGAGGGACATGGTGAAGAAATTTAATCCTAGTTTGAGATACATAAAAGCGGATAAGGAGAAGGAAGAGCGGAAGGTCATGGTATTACTCGGACTCTATATTAAGTAGGAAAGTGAAATCATTAGCTTTAAAATACAATATAAGGACCGTTTTAAACAGCCCCTTACACTAGGCACTATACTCCCTAACCAAAAAGAAAAGATTGAACCCTTAGACACTTCAGGAGTGTATGAGATCCCATGCAATGATTGTAGTCTCAAGTATGTTGGTGAGACCATGCGTCCAATCAAAGTAAGAAGAGGTGAACATAAAACTGCGTGTAAGTATGGACATATTGCTAAATCAGATCTTGCTCGTCATGTAGTGGAGACTGGGCATACTATCAACTGGGAGGAATGCAAACGCATAGCAATATGTAGTCGTAATAGGGTGACGAGATTGATTAGGGAATCTATAGAAATTAAATCTAGAGATAATATTATGAATGAAACAGCTGTTGAAAAATCTTTAGGTCCGATTTGGAATACTGCACTAGCTAATGGAAGGAAAAGGCGATTGCATGAATTGGTAACTGAAGCTAGCTCCAGTAAAAGATTAAGAACATCAGATTAAGATTGACTAATTAGTGGGCTTTTATTCAAGAAATGAATAAACAATTATTATGAATATAGTCTTCAAAATTTCATCTCTAAATATTCATTTGATTTTAAAACAATTACTGATTTCAACCCTAATTTTCTGTTTTACACCCCCACCCTACCCATTGGAAATATTCTAATAATACAATATTTATAAGTAATAATTTGTCTGACGCGTGCAAAGGGTAAATTAATGTCTATTGACTGCAGTTTCATTTAGATGTACGTACATGTGTATCAAAATAGTTATGCATACACATACACATGCACATGCGTGGCGTGCGCCATTAACTGTTATTAACTTATCTATCTTGAGTACAACCTAGTGGTTTGAATTGTAATTTAACATGTGCATTAGTCTTTCGGACTTCTGGTTTTATCACTCATGGCATGTTTTTATGACGAGTGTTTCTGAATTATGGGTCTCCCCCATCTCAGTTACGTCATTTACATTGAGTGTGTAAAAAAACGAATAGTTATTGCATGCAATTGATAAATTATTATTCAGCCACTCTGGTCTAAATTAGTTAGATGAAAACAACGGTTATGAAAATGCACACACACACATGTGACACGCGAATATCTAATGAAAGATCAGTCTGAGGTATATAAATATTATGACTAGAGGAAATAAAACACTTGCTTCATTTGTTTCGTGAGATGCAACTGATGAAGGCCTACGGTAAGATGGGCCGAAATATATTGCTAAAAGAAAATTACTGGAACAATGAAAGCTGCGTTAGTCAAAACGCAGATCAGGTAATGATGCGTAAATACTGGTAGAAATAAGATTTATTAATAAATTTTATTCCATGGAGTACGATATTTTGTTCTTACATATATATATATATATATATATATATATATATATATATATATATATATATAGAAGTAAAAATGGATAGATTTTGTTTATGTGGATAAATAATTTCATTCTAAACAAATTATTGCCTCATTTAGCAAAGGCGATTCATCCAGGAGACCTATTTCGTAATAATTTTTAACTTATCAAGCACATTTCAGTAATCACCACGGACGGGCAGCAAAAAAATAAATTTTTATGTGACTTATAATTTTGTATAGTATGCAGTACGGGTGGCACAGAGAATATCGTCCCCAGACACCGAAGCATATGCGCCCCATTTTGAATCCTGTCTAGGGCAATAGTTTGACAGTACTTGACGACTTACCAAAGAAGAAAAATCGGTGTACTGAATGGATTGATATTGATATCTGATAAAAAATGTAGTTTATACGCACAACATATATATATATATATATATATATATATTAAAATCAGTATAACATCTCCAAATGTCATAATGTCTGTCGTATAATGAAGAATCGGTGGTTGCTATGTCTAACTTAAGGTTATAAAAAAATCTAAATTGGATCCAACAGAATGAAAGGAATACCAAAAATGAATTAGTATGTGAGTCAAAATGCGTTTAGTATGCGGAAGATATGCCACAGTGGATAGATTATTCAGAGTTCTAGACAAAATTGTCTTGATTTTTACCCCGTCTGCGGAAATTCAGAACAGTAATTAATTATTTCTAAAAAGACGAAATGGTACTACTAGATGAAATGCCTTTGCGACTTGATATAATTTTTTCTTTTTACTAACAAAATATATGCATATGTATATATATATATATATATATTATATATATATATATATATATATATATAATTACGGTTAAATGGCTGGAATTTGTATATGTGTATAAATAATTTCACTTTGAACAAATTATTATATTATGTAGCAAAGGCGATTCATCCAAGAGCCCTATTTAGAAGTTATTTCTAACTCATCAAATACACTTCAGAATTCGCCACGGACGGAAATAACAAGAAAATAAATTTCTTATATGACTTATAATTGTTTATGGTATGCAGTACGTGTGGCCCACAGGATAGCATCCACAGATACCGAAGTATATTTGCCCCAGTTCAAATCCTATCCTGCGCAATGTTTTGACAGTAATTGACATCTACCAAATAAGGAAAATTCGGTGCACTGGTCGCATAACAAGTACCCTCGAAACTCAAGAGCTAATGATTAAACTATTCCTTGGTTTACTTGGAACACGAGGACCAGTAAAGACTACCAGCAGTCTACTGCACAGATCTAGGTGTGTGTTATGTTCTAGTACCCAGGAATACGGATAACGATTTGCCTTCGCGTTTTCATACCTGTTACTTTTGTATACAAACACGGGTTCTCATGACTACTACCGTTGGAATTGGCTGGAAACTCATGTAAATGTTCAGTTTATTTCTACACTTTGAATTTTATTTGACGTTACTGATCTTTCAACAGAATCACGTAAGGAACCTTACAACTCCGGAGCCAATATATCAGGTTCATCTGTAATAGCTTATTTACGCCTTTTCACCCTATACGTCTAAGTGAATGAGGCTAGTATTTCATACTGCGCACGAGATAATGCAGTACAAGGTCATTATATTTTCAGTAATGATTATCTATGGCCTATCAAACAAAATTAGATTTTCAATTCGTATTATAGAAGAACGATTTTTACGTATATTTGATCTTATCTCAAATAGC
The DNA here is from genome assembly GCA_029291075.1 of Eudiplozoon nipponicum. NCBI lineage: Eukaryota > Metazoa > Platyhelminthes > Monogenea > Mazocraeidea > Diplozoidae > Eudiplozoon > Eudiplozoon nipponicum. Next base: position 48,149 of record JAQBSW010001125.1, read on the forward strand.
CTGCCAGCGAAGGATTAAGAAAACCATATAAACAGAATAACTGGTTTGTTTAATTTAACGGAAATTTTCGTTGATCTTTCTTTTGCGAGAAATAGTAAACATAAAAAGTGAAATCATATATGTGGACTTAGTTTTTCAGAGTTTTTTTAAGGACACCATACATATGGATAAACATAATGTCGTGAAATCAGTTTTGAAACCACATTACGACTTTGAAATTTTTGAGACCAAGATTTAAATCTGTTTTATAAACTTTAAATAGCATGAAAATAACAATCTAAACACATGCAATTTCACGGAAATTTGCAGAATATTGTCACGATGAACAACATTTATGGAAATTTTTGCATAAATGATTTCTAACCACATTATATATCTATATATTTGAATTTAAAGAACCATCATATATGCGTAGATGTTTTAATCATGGTGTATCTAGCAGTTTGCTAGAACGTATATGGTAAAGATTATTTTAAAATGCCAGTGCTAAACTATAGTTAATCGCAATGAAGCATGTATTTTTTCGTAGTGGCTAGTTCGAATTAGGTTCCTCTGTCTCACCTCAAAATAATGGTTTTATTGATTAATTCAAAATTGGTGATAAAACGGGTATAAATTGAAGAAAAATCAATATTGACAGCAAAAAAGAAGTACAAATCCGAGTAACAGCTTCTTCTGTAAAGCTTTATCAATTGCTATCACATATAAGTAAAAATATTTATCTCAGACAATTAATTGAATCAATTATTAAAAGAGGAATTAAACAGAAAATTACGTATTACGGGCCAAAAAAGAACACAGTCTACCTAAACATCCCATTTAGGGGGCATACAGTTTCCCCAATGGCACAAAAGAAAGTTGAAGCAGCATTAACACGCACATTTAATGCAGCTAAATTACGATTGTTATTTAGAGTAACACACTTGCTTTTACCAGAAATCAAAGAGAAACAGCCGTTAATGTCGATATCAAATATTATTTATCAATATACATGTGCAAGTTGTCGGTCAACTTACGTAGGCCGATTGACCAGACGTTTAATTACTCGAAAGAGAGAACATTGTAACTTAAACGCCTGTTTTAAATCAAATGATGAATACACGTCAGCAATTGCGCAACACATAGTTTAAACATCGCACGTATGTTCTCCAGATATAGCGTTCAAAATAATTACTAAATGCAATAACAAAATGGAGCTAGCCACATACGAAGCCTCATGGATAAACAAATTGCAGCCGGATTTAAGCAAACAGAAAAAGCATGTTCAGACATTGTGCTTGAACTGGATGTGACGCACGCAATTGATTGGTTTCCGTTTTTTCACTCTCTCTATATTTACATATTTCTATCTTGTTTTGCTTTCCAATTTATATATAAAGATATGTTAATTAGTAGATACTTGAGGAGATAATGAGAAAAAAATGTTTATTGTGTCTGATAAAATTTATTTTTGTTTTTGCACATAGGAAGGGTACACTGAAAATTATTAAGGTTGGTTGTTTAAATAAACATCATTTTAAAATCATTTTTTCCATGAGCAAAATTTAATGACAAATTTCTTATATTTAAAACTAAATTTACAAAAAAGTTATCATCGTGTAATAATAAATAAACATATTTATGTAATATCGATACTCAAAATAAAGAAAAATTAAACGCAGGACAAGAGAATGAAAAATAGTGCAATCAGTGAGATTTTATCAAATAACAAACCAATATCTTATTTAAATACTGTCTGTTGCATACATATACATACTTGCATATATATTAGTTCTTTGCAACAAACATTATTTAACTGTAATATATTGAATTGAATGATGTCATGCTTACCGCGAAATGTGATAACTGATATCGATGAAGGCCAGAGTGTATGGTTTAACTGGAGTAACAAGTGTTCGGAAATTGTTGTAATTCTCAATTTGGGTGAACTTTAGCATAAATTTATATCCATCAGGTTGGTATCATGTACCGACTCGGAAACCATAGTGTTAGTATCCGGTACTCATCGATTTCAAAAAAGGTATCAGTTACTAACACAATAGCCATAGTGTTAGTATCCTTTACAGACTCGGTATATATATTATATAGTGTGAGTTAGCATTGAAATCGTATTGTCGTTGACTTTAGATTATGTTAGCTTCACTATTACAGGTTTACACATTCGTCTAGGAGATTGTACCGTCCAATTATTCCACATTCTTCTACCAAATATATAGTGGTTAAAGGGCGTAATACCGGCTCCTACTGATGAGTCGCCAGTAAGCACGAAACGAATGTGCATGAGATTATACTTGCCGTTCATGCTGCCTTTGGTTTATCCTTCTGGTCACAACTGAACTAACTATATATATATATATATATATATATATATATATATATATATATATATATATATATATATATATATATATATATATATAATATATAGGTTGAAAGGCAAAACAACCTAAAATTTAAACGTGGAGAGAGTGCGAAATAAGGGAAAATTCAATCATTTGCGTGCATCATCTCCAGTTGAATTTCAATAACAGAACGGGTGCTTTTTCTGCGTGCATAAATCCCACTGCACTTTGTTTAACAATAAAGCTTCTAACATGATTAAACTATTTCTGTTATTTAATTTGGTAATCACCTTTAATACCAGGTCTGGAGAACATGCGTTCGAAGATTCAGTGATGCATTGCGCAATTGCAGACGTTTCTTCACCGTTTGCTATTAAATGTGCGTTTAAGCGGCAATGGCCTTTCATTTGAGTAATTAACCGTCTGATTGATCAGCCTATGTAAGATGATCGACAACGTGCGTACATATATTGATAAATAATGTTTGAGGTCTTCATTAACTTCTGGTCCTCAGTCATTTTTGGGAGTACCAAGTGTGTTACCCCAAATAAAACTCGTTATTTAGCTACATTAAATCTGCTTATTAATGCCGCTTCAACTTTCTACTGCACTGTGCGGAAAAAAGTAGCACTTTTAAATGGATTGTTAGCTTTAGATTATTTTATTTCTGTTGCTAAATACGTATGTTTCTATTCATTTCCCTTTTTATGATTGATTCAATCAATTTTCTAGGATAGCCATTAGACATAAAAATGATTGTAGTTTTAGTATATTTGTCACCATTTGAATCTGACTGACCAATCTGTTACTTCTTGAGAAATAGCTGCGAACTAATGATAAGGTATGTTCAGAAAGCAAGAATCTGCAATCATTAAAATACTGTTCCAAATATATATTTAAGGCGCACATTGTGATGTGAATTTATCTTCTGCAAAAACTATACGTCTTTTTCAAATTTTGAATATTTATAAAAAAAGTATCAAGTTTATTCATTGGCTCTCACAATAAAGGTAATAAAAAGATGTAATTCTAAAATATGAAACGTTTTTTTTCTTGCTCATGTGAAAAAGCTTCGGATATTATAGAATCTACTGGTGCAAAAATGATACTAATTCAATGCTATTATAATTATTTTAATACCCTATAATCTTCTAAGAACAATCTACTGTCCTTCTGGCACATTATCCAGCCATTAAAATGAAAGATTGTGACGTTGTTTCGTTTTTTATTGGCTGGAATTCTGTAAGCCTAGATTGTTTTCGTAATTTAGATTTGACATTTTGATCTAATTCAGTTTGATATATGCTCCTATTAAAATGGGAACAATCTGGCTTCCATGTATAATTTGCAACTAATCGTGGAGCTTCGGGAATTAACACCAACGCAGTGCTTCATTGTTGATGTTTTAAAGCAATGAAATATCTGTTTTAAATGGTGTCCAAATAAGTGAGATCTACTTTGGCAATAAATGTTTCATAACTTGTACCTATTTATATTCAAGGTGGCTCCATTTCATGTGGAATTAGTTTTGGACTTGCTATAGCCTTATGTATTGAGCTAATTTTTGCATTAAAAGACCTTTAAAAGTTTATTTCATTTATATTTTATTTTCTACATCAACTTAAATATGTCTAAATATTTATGATTGAATTCGTAATCATGTCTGGCTATTGTGATGGCATTAGAACAGGAATTAATTTTGGGGGTTGAAAAGTAAGTGTTCTTTGTAAGTCATTAAACTTTCTAAAGGTTTTTCTAATTTAAACTATTCTTTGAACAAGGTTTTATCGCACGCAATCGTACAGATTTTATTTCAAAACGGGTTTAAATTTTAAAATAATTTTAATTTTAGCACCAGAATCAAATTTGGTTATTGCCTGCTTATCGTTACTGCGAGAAGAAAGTGGGTTTACAAATAAGAATTTGCTTACTAAATTGCAGCAACAAAGATGGAGTCAAGTGAAAGAGTTGATACAGAATGAGCTAAATGATTCAGGTGACAAATTTATTGCAATGATTTAATTTTTTTGGTTTTCAGACGCGGAAAAAAAGACTGCGTAGAGCATTGCCATAAATTAATTATTATTTTAGAAATGCGTATCATTTTAACTAAAACTTGTAAAAAATTAACAATAATAATGAAAAACAATGATTCAATAAAATATTCAGCACAAATGAATAGAGACTCATTGGACACATCTTTAGAAGGATTAAATTTGAAAATATGTTTTATTTGTGCAAAAAGGGGAATGTAAAAATTGTAAGTATATATATATATATATATATATATATATATATATATATATATATATATATATATATATTAGATATCTATCCGTAATTCATCCTGTGTACGCACGAAAAACTTATTTAGATTGTCCGGGTGCGTGACGTTTATTCAGTGTCAACCAAAATCGTAATAACTCGCGGAATTTGTGAATTTAATTTTATAAATTAATATTTTACAACCAGAGGAGAATAGATAGGACAAAAAACAAATTTTGTGCATGAATGATAAGTCTCCAGAAAGATTTGCTTGTCTATTTAAATCAATTTTGTGAACTTGATATAACCACCATTCACATTATATATACTTGTCAGTATAGACTGAGTTTTATATTTTATCAAAGGAAATTCTTTCAGTATACCAGTTTCGTACATATTGAGAACTTATGAGACTCGAAACGAGGCAAACTGGATTTGGAGCCTGGGACTCTATCCATTTTACCAACCCTGCTGAATATAAACGAATTTGTTTTTGGGTTATATATACAAATAAAATTGGACTGTACAGTATATTCACCATTATCCTAGTGTAGCAATGGCTTACTAAAATAACCTCATAAGCAATTTGGACACTCCAATACGCAGGATTTGTTCCCTTAAGGCGATTGGATAAAGTCATGCCTGCATCGCGGAACGTTGAACAATATTGTTAATCCAGGCTTGTTATTTTAATATAATGAGGCAAAGTATAAAAATCGAGAACAATCTGGATAAAAGCAATTTCTCTTGCCGAATAATGCTTAATTTTCCGTTTGGAGGTGATTTACAGGATTCAAATTTTAGAATAAAATTAATTCGGGAGGCTAAAGCACAGTTTCTATTGATACTTGTGAGAGTTGCTATTAGCACAACACAGCTTTTGCGAATTAATGAAAACTAAAGTATTGCTGTGGCGTCGACATCATTGTCAATATAAAAATTTCAATGTCTGCATCCTACAGGAGATGCGGAATTCAAATAGGAGGCGCGAAACAAAAATAACTCAACCGGCGAACGCAAAACGCAGCATTGCCGAACCTTTAATGTTTACAAGCCTTATCTGATCGGGAACATCTCAACGCATTGAGAGTTTAACTTTGACGATTTTAACTCTAGATACATCCTTGTCAGCCGGGTTTTTGAATGCAACTTCATGGAGATACATGCCCTACACAAGTTACTCATTCCGAAAAAACGGCACAATTCCTAAGTGATTGTCTGTGATGGAAATTTTAAAACACTCCCACCTTGTTTTCTAGGATATTTGCAATGCTATATCATATTATGCACTTCAGCAAAAATACTTGTTTATGTGCACGAATACATATTTTGTATTCAATAAGAGACCGAACTGACCAAGAAGAGGAAGCGTCTATTTAATGTATTTTTTATGTTTTTTCGGAACATCAGAGGCTATGATAATTTCACCTATTTAGAAATGTTTTCACGGAAGTTATTTTAGTAACCTATTCATGAATATTTTAAATGCCAATAAGGCAATGAACAGGCCATAGGCCCTGCGAGTATATTCAAGTGCCAAAGATGGATTAATTACAACTGTTTTAGCTATGTTGACTTCGTTGAGTAGTCTCTGATGGTAAGCTGATTTAAGGTCGAATACAGTGAACCATTTAAGTTAGGATATAACGTATATGATATATTTTGTATTGTCTTACGGATATTGATTGGGAATTGTGACTAACTTAAAGACACGTTAATCACCACGTCGTCTACTATTGTTATTAATAATAATTCCTTATTTTTCAGTACTAGAGCAACACAGAAATAAATAGTTATGAAAAAAGAATAACAAAAACGAACAACATGGATAATTTTGATGCTTAGTAACCTATAGATTCAATAGGATTTGTGGCTATATGAACCTCGCAAACTTGATTTGCAGAATCGTTTAGAAATAATTGAAGTTAAAAAAATCACATAAAATAACTTGTAAGGGAATGATAGCATTTCAAATATAACATGTTTTAACTTTATTTGCCTTTTTAGAAATTTTATTCATGGTGTTTACACTTATTTTATTTCTGCATTAACTATTAAATAATGTATTTAGCGATATCGCGTGACGTTGTTTACGTATGTCTTCGTAAAATCAAAAGATTCCAGATTAAAAGTTATATTTTCCGATTATGAACCCGGTTTTGAGATAACACTACGCAGGTGTAAGCTGCCTTTGATTGCAGGTCTAACTCAACTTTCCGGTCTTCTATTCCTCTAAATAAACTTTAACTAATAAACTATTCTGAACTCTGATTCTTCTCACATTAACTATTGTGACACTTCGGCTAGAGTGCCGTGCATCATTACTAATAAGACAAAAAGGATTAGGAAAAAAGTATTTTTATTCGCCCTCAATAAAGCCAGGGATAATTTCACCGGAAAATGTTGTGAGGTTTTACTGTTCACGAACTAGGGATCCTTTGAGCAGATTCAGGCTGGACACGTAGAGTTAAAGAAACAGGATGTGTTAATTGTTATTCGAAGATCTTGATTAGTCTTGCTGAAGGTCTATGGCAACATCGCGATGGAAGGCACGCGTAAAAATCCAACTAACTAATGATCGACTACACATAACTGGATGCGAAGCAACAAGCAAATTGACGTTACTGACGACTAGTCGAGTTAGTGACACAGCGTGGTAAACGAAATTAATCCGGCATTCATAGATATACAGTGCAGCAGAGAAGACGACAGCAATTGCATGTAGCCAGTGGAACAGAGTGTGTTGCGTTGTAATTGCATCACGATTATGTAGATCCAAAGTGACACGTAATTGTTCTACGGGAGCGCAAGTTTCATTGGTCCAACTCATTTAATTTAAAAATGTCGGTGAATTAATTTGAGCTGTTACACAAGCCGTTATGAAAATAACTAAACGAACACTGGTTGAGCGGGTAGTGATAAAAATTACTATACTAAAAGTTGCAATTTTGATATAAGCAACTGACCCATTACTTAATTACATATGCCAGTATAAAATAACAGTTGTATAGTGTAAAAAAGGCAATTCATCCGGTAGACCAGTTTCGTACTTGTTGGGAATTCATCAAGAACTAGCCAGAATTTGCCGCTGACATGAATCAAACCTGGGCACGTCTTCTTCAGAAACTGGAAATCTAACTACATAGGCATCCTACCACACACTACTTTCAGTCATATAATAACTAATGTAACTCGATTAGTTTTTTCTCTTTTAGGTGGAGCTCATAAGGCATCCATTTAGACCCAAAGTTCCAACTAACCATCCCTAATCTGTCATTACTGAACAGACAATAAACTAAATGGGGAAGTGGTAAAGAACCGAAATATATATATATATATATATATATGCTATATATATATATATATATATATATATATAATTAAACAAAATTGGTTGCGCGGACGACAATAACAATTATTATAATCAAGGTTGCGACATTCATATAAACAACTAACACATTATTTACTTACATACGTTAGAGTAAAATAAGAATTGTATAGTGTAGATAAATCAATTCCTCTAATTTGGATTTCCATATATATGTAATGCGGTTTTGGTCCTCGCTAGCCAGTTTGCCGTCGTAATTTGATGATGATCATGGAAGGTCGAAAAGCGTCAGTGTGTTGCGACTGACGATAGTTTTGTTATGTTGGTCGACGACTAGTTAAACACAATGTCATCGGTGTTTACTTCAAGCTCGCAAATTTGATATAAAGAATTGTTACCACCACACGCGCATTCAATTAGTGTTCAATTGTATTGCCCATATATATATATATATATATATATATATATATATATATATATATATATATATATATATATATATATATACGTCGTAAAAGCTATAGGCAGCTAATGTTCGTGACTGCATAGAAATTGTGCAGCCGATATTTTCAGTCAAGTACAATGTATGCAAAACTACTAGAGGTGAGAGCCGCATATCTTATTTTGATTTCCATATATATGCAATGAAGTTTGATCCTCGCTATTCAGTATGCCGCCGTACTCTGATGATTAACTTGGAAGGTCGAAACGCGTCAGTGCGCTGCGGCTGGTGGTAGTTAAGTTATGTTGTTCGACGACTGGTTATATACAATAGGATTGGTGCTTCCTTAAGCAGGTAAACTTTATTTAAAGAATTGATACCAATACCCGCACAACCAATTATTGTTTTATTCATCCGGTAGACCGGTTTCGTCTTTATTGGGAACTCATTAAGTACTCGCCAAACTTTTCCGCGGACATGGATCAAACCTGGGCAAGTCTGCTTTGGAATCTGGTTCTCTAACCATTTAGACTCCCTACCACACACTACACAATACATTCAGTCATATTATACCTAATGTAACTATGCTCGATTTTTTTCTATTTTCGGTCGAGCTCATATGGCATCCATATAGAACCAAAGTTCCAACTAACCATCTCCAATCTGTCATTACTGAACAGACACCAAACTAAATGGGGAAGTGGTATTGAAATGAACATGTATATAATGAAACGAACATTGGTTGCGCGGACGATGAAAACAATTATTATAATCAAGGTTTCGATCTTGATATAAGGCACCTCACCCATTAATTACTTACGTACGTTAGTACCAAACTAAGAATTGTATAGTGTAGATAAAGGCAATTCATCTAATTTGGATTTTGCAATGTAGTATGATCCCCGCTATATATATATATATATATATATATATATATATATATATATATAATATATATATGATATATATATAATTAAGTAAATTGTGCGACATTGATATAAGCAACTGACACATTATTTACTTACATACGTTAGAGTAAACTAAGAATTGTAAAGTGTAGATAAGGAAATTCCTCTAATATGGATTTCCATATATATGCAATGCGGTTTGATCCTCGCTAGTCAGTTTGCCGTCGTACTCTGATGATGATCATGGAAGGTCGAAACGCGTCAGTGCGTTGCGACTGGCGGAAGTTTTGTTATGTTGTTCGACGACTGGTTAAATACAATAGGATTGGTGTTTACTCAAAGCTCGCAAACTTGATTTAAAGAATTGTTACCACCACCCGCGCAATCAATTATTGTTCAATTGTATTGCCTATATATATGTATGTGGCAAAAGCTGCAAACAGTTAATGTTCGTGACTGCATAGAAACTGTGCAGCCGACATTTCCAGTCAAGTACAATGTATGCGAGACTACTAGAGGTGAGAGCCGCATATCTAATTTTGCTTTCCATATATATGCAATGCGGTTTGATCCTCGCTAGTCAGTTTGCCGTCGTACTCTGATGATGATTATGGAAGGTCGAAACGCGTCAGTGCGTTGCGACTGGCGGTAGTTTTGCTATATTGTTCGAAGACTGATTAAATACAATTGGATTGGCGATTAAATCAAACTCGCAAACTTGATTAACAGAACTGTTACCACCACCACGGAATCAATAACTGTTTAAAAATATTGCTACTCACTATATGATAATATAATATATATATATAAAAATATATATATATATATAATATATATATATATATATATATATATATATATATATATATATATATATATATATAGCAAATCTAAAACAACTAAAGTTGATGACTGCATAGAATTGTGCAGCCGACATTTTTACGTCAAGTATGATTTACGCACAATTACTAGACGTGAGAGCTGCTTATCCAATATTGATTTCCATATATAGCAATGTGGTTTGATCACCGCTAGACAGTTTGCCATCCTAATCTGATGATGATCATGGAAGGCCGAAACGCGTAAGTCGTTACGCGACTGCGCGTGGTGACATCTATGCCATATCGACGCACTGGTAAAGTAAATTGGACTGTTGTTTACTTCAAGCAAGCAAACTTTATTTTAAGAATTGTTACCCTCACGAGCACAATCATTTATGGTTTATTTCATCCGGTATACCAGTTTCTTACACCAATACCATTGTATATAACCAGTCGTCGAACAACATAACATGCACTCACGCCAGTCGCAACACATTGACGCGTTTCGACCTTCCATGATCATCATCAGATTTGGATGTGCAAACTGTCTAGCGGTGATCAAAACCACATTGCATATATATGGAAATCAATATTAGATAAGCAGCTCTCACGGGGCCTAGTAATTGTGCGTAAATCGTATCTTGACGAAAAAATGTCGGCTGCACAATTTCTATGGCAGTCACCAACTTTAGTTGTTTTTAGCTTTTTGCCATATATATATATATATATATATATATATATATAGGTATATATATATATGGATATATAGACAATATGTTTAAACAATTATTGATTTCGTGGTGTTGGTAACAGTTCTGTTAATCAAGTTTGCGAGTTTGATTTAATCGCCAATCCCATTGTATTTAACCAGTCGTCGAACAACATAACAAACTACCGCCAGCCGCAACGCACTGACGCGTTTCGACCTTCCATGATCATCATCAGAGTACGACGGCAAACTGACTAGCGAGGATCAAACCGCATTGCATATATATGGAAATCAAAATTAGATATGCGACTCTCACCTCTAGTAGTCTTGCATACATTGTACGTGACTGAAAATGTCGGCTGCACAATTTCTATGCAGTCACGAACATTAGCTGTTTGTAGCTTTCACCACATACATATATATAGACAATACAATTGATCAATAATTGAATGCGCGTGTGGTGGTAACAATTCTTTATATCAAGTTTGCGAGCTTGAAAGTAAACACCGATGGCTTTTTATTTAACTAGTCGTCGAACAACATAACAAAACTACCGCCAGTCGCAACGCACTGTCGCGTTTCGACCTTCCATGATCATCATCAAATTACGACGGCAAACTGGCTAGCGAGGATCAAACCGCATTACATATATATGGAAATCAAAATTAGATGAATTGCCTTTTCTACACTATACAATTCTTAGTTTACTCTAGCGTATGTTAGTAAATAATGTGTTTGTTGCTTATATGAATGTCTTAACCTTGATTATAATAATTGTTATTGTCGTCCGCGCAACCAATTTTTGTTTAATTATATATATATATATATATATATATATATATATATATATATATATATATATATATATAGTATATTGTCAATACCACTTCCCCATTTAGTTTGGTGTCTGTTCATTAACGACAGATTTGGGATGTTTAGTTGGAAGTTTGTGTCTAAATCGATGCAATATGAGCTCCACCTAAAAGAGAAAATAATGTAACCAAGTTACATTATTTATTATATGACTGAATTTATTGTGTATTGTGTAGTAGGGTGGCTAAATGGTTTGAGCACCAGATTCCGAAGCGGACTTCCCCAGGTTCGATCCCCGTCCGCGGCAAATTCTGGCCGGTACGTATTGAATTCCAAATAAGGACGAGACTGGTCTACTAGATGAATTTCATTTTCTACACTACACAATTCTTAATTTATACTAGTATACGAAATTAATTAATGGGCCAGGTGCTTATATCAAGATGACAACCTTGATTATATTAATGGTTGTGAAAATGATCAAATTATTATTAACATTGATGTGAGTTTAAATAAATAGCGATTTGGTAAATGGTAAAAGGAAGAGTGCAGTCATGCAAATTTTTAAGTTCTTTGAATATTGAAGAATAACTATATAATAAAAACAATTTTATGTGATACAGAAGAAAAGAAATTTTCACCGAATGTCATCTCGACTGAAATGTCAGTTACCGTGTATAATGAGTTTATAAAGCAAAGTGGATATTTATTTTGATCTAGACTTATAAATGCACACTCAAAGGCAAATGCACATGCCATTCACAATTTCATTTCAATTCATGGGCAAATCTCTTTTACCCAGATAAGATGCAGTTTAATTAAATCAGGTGTGTGATCTCGATATAATCACCTGGCCCATTATGTATATACATTTGTCAGTATAAACTAAGAATGTTAATTTAGATTTATAAATGTTCAATTCAATATCACGTACACAGGTAACGTAGAGTCTGTTCTATAATGACAAACTGGAGTTCGTTAGTTTGAACTTTATGTTTTAAGGTATGCTAAATAGGCTCCACATAAAGGAAAGTCTAACCAAGAAATATTAGTTAGTATAAAACTAAGAATTGTGTTAAGAATGTGGCACATTAGCTCAGTAGTTAGAGCACCAGATTCCGAAGCAGACGTAAAGAGCTTCGAGCCATATCCGTGGAAAATTCTGGACAGTAAGAGATAAGTTCCCAATAAGAACGAAAGTGGTCTACTGAAAGAGAGAAGTTTGTTCAAATGATTATTGTCAGATAGCGTAATCCCATTTTATCTCTTTAAAAAAACGCTCAGAAATCCATCACAGTTAAGCAGGCATAAGTAATTTGTACACTTAACTAGCATTTAATTTCTAATTGTGTATGTGTGTGTGTGCCTCAGAGAGTAATTGTTTTCATTAGATTTGTTATTTTATAATGTACACATAAAGATCAAATCCATATTGTTGATCTAAATTAACAACCGTACTTTCAGATCTATAATGCGCACTAAAATAACTAAATTAAAATTAAAATTCACCAACCCACCTCTTAATCATGTGTACATGTTGTGTGAAAAAACGTAGTGAGAGAGAAATATAAAAAGAAATATTGTAAATAGCTGAAACACTAATAGGTACTGTTCTGTTATACTTTGACGTATTTATTTATAAAACTTAATTAGAACACGAAAAATACCCCTGGTATGCTATTTTGTCTGCCTTATCTATCAGGCTCAGTTATAAATTTCGTCTCTTTACTGTAGGTACCTTTCATTCCATGCATAACTGCTGCATCATTCTGTTTTATTAATCTTATTTCAATGGGTTTTTATATAAAAAGAACGAAAATAATGTGTCTCTCACAGTTTTGTACATAAATTTTGGCGAATAAAATTATAATTAATTAATTTTGGTAATTAAATTTTTGTACTTGTTAATTTATTAAGGAAAAAAGTGTTAATGACAATGTTTTTGCAATGCTCCTCATAATACATTGCGCTCTATATTTGAAAAACTACTCGTTCATTGAAGGTGCGACTTATAATATGTAAAATTCGGCCTACATAATATTAGATATTATAGTCCATGTGATATCTGGCGTAAATTAAGCCTCTTTCACATTGTTGTATAAATAAAGTTAAATTAATCTTTTGGCTAATGAACGCAGAATTTCTCAATTTTCTTTACTAATGCACAAAATCGCTGAGCTGAAAAATTTCACGAAATTTCTAACCATATGGTATAAGCAATTTTGTTTTAATAGAGCATACTCATTTAATCACTTGCCCTTTGAAAATAACTGGCATGGTTTGTTAATTATATTTCAGTATTTATGTATGGATAAAACGGCAAGCTGTAAAACTTATTAAATCTGATACAATCTCTCTCGAAATTCTCATGAAAGAATTTATGCTTCAATTAAATATTAAGAATTGTACCTTGCACAGTGCTGTTGATACTTGCTTTTTTCCACATTGTACTTGGGCGGGACAATTGATTGCACTCCTAGGTCGGTAAAATCTTGAATCCATTACATTTCCAGGTGCCCAGTTGCTGTTTGGCATAGATTGATGGGTTCTCACTTATCCCTTTACCATGAACCCCCCATGAGCTGCTTGTCTGAAAATGACGTGGGAACCAGATTTTCCGATTTTTCCGAATTTTCTGGACTTCATTTCCAGGCCCATCATCGGGGTTGCCACCATACTAACAGGAAAACGAGAAAACTTGTGGCATATGCGGTATCTTCATTCAAAACAAATCTATTTATATTTATTTTTGTTCCTAAATTATTTTTTATTATCTTCCCTAATATCAGGTCTTAATCACTATTCTCTTATACGCCCATGTGTACACGAAATTATGCACACTACCCTCCATGAAAACACAAAAACCGATACACACATATATGTACTCTAATCTAAAGTGACATTTATAGAATAAGTATAAGCAAACCATATGGATTGCCATACACGCCTATCCGCGACGTCTCGATTTTTTATTTACTTATTTTATTTTATTTATTTATTTATTTATTTATTTACTTATTTATTTTATTTACTTATTTACAAAATTTTGTATTTTAATCATATTGCATAATCCTCAAATTCCCGTTTTAATGTAATCACTAGTTGTTGTACGGAAGACAGATTACATAAAAACAAGTTTTGTCTATGTAACCATACCCTTTCCAAACTTTTAGGAGATATGCAAGTATGTATTAGGTATTGCGAACCTAGTAACAAATTAGTTCCGTTGTGACCAGAAGGATAAACAAAAGACAGCATGAACGGGAAGTATAATCTCATGCACATTGGTTTCGTGCTTACTAGCGACTCATCAGTTGGAGCCGGTATTACGCCCTTTAACCACAATATATTACGGTAAGTAACGTGGGATATATATATATATATATATATATATATATATATATATATATATATAAATTGGAAAGCGATACAAGATAGAAGTATGTGAACATAGAGGGAGTGTGAAAAACAGAAACTAATCAATTGCGTGCGTCACATCCAGTTCAAGCTCAAAGCTTGTATGTGCTTCTTCTGCTTTCATAAATCCGGCTGCAATTTGTTTATCCATATCGATATCAAATATTATTTACCAATGTACATGCGCAAGTTGTCGATCAACTTACGTAGGCCGATCGAGCAGACGGTTAATTACTCGAATAAGTGAACATTGTAACTTTAACGCCTGTTTTTAATCAAATGGTGAATACACATCTGCAATTGTGCAACAAATCATCGAAACATCGCACGTAAGTTCTCCAGACGTAGCATTCAAAGTAATTACTAAATGCAAAAACAAAAGGGAGTAGCCACATATGAAGCCTTATGGATAAACAAATTTTAGCCGGATTTATGTAAGCAGAAGAAGCACGTACAAGCATTGAGCTTGAACTGGATGTGACGCACGCATTTGATTGGTTTCCGTTTTTCACACTCTCTATGCCACATATATATATATATATATATATATATATATATATATATATATATATATGTATATATATTCGTATAGCATAATAGTAACATAATAAAGCAAATTCAATCGATCAAAAAGGTCAATTTTGTACTTTTAATACAACTCCCAAGTTGTAAATGTTATAAATACGCACAGATACACTAAAGCTATGTGCGCACACATAATTAAATGAATTTAACTGGAGCGAAATTAGGCAGAAATATGTACAAATCGAGTGGATTGATTGAAATTTTACATTTTCATTATTTTAAACAAACTTTAATTGCGTGGGTAGTGAAACCAATTATTTTAGACATTCTATGGACATTTGATTAGCGGTTGTTTTTCTATTTTGTTGGACAGATTAATTGCAATGGGATAGGTAATAATTTCCAGCTCGAAGACTTGATTTTTAAAATTATATCGCGAACCGTGCAATCTGGGTTTTTTTGATTGTATAAAACATATATTTATCGCAATCTGCAAAATGTTAATATTCATGAGTACATAAAAAGTGTGCAGCCGACATTTCAAGTCGAGTAGATTGTATACGAGATTACTTCAGGTGACGGACGCAGATCTCATTTTAATTTCCATATATATATGCATTACGATTAGACACTCGTTAGCCAGTTCGCCATCGTAATCTGGTGATGATCATGGACGGTCAAACCGCGTCAGTGTGTACGACTTGCGGTAGTGTTGCTATGTTGTTCGACTACTGTTTAAATACAATGGGAGTGGTGCTTATTTGAGTATCGAGTAAACCCTGAAGATGGGACTGGAAAAGAAGTCCCAAAAATTCTGGGAACAAATCGGAAAATCTGGTTCTTACGTCATTTTCAGACAAGCAGCTGATGGAGGGCTTCAAAATGAACGGACAAGTGAGAACCCATCAATCAAGGCCAAAAATCGGTGCACCTGGAAATGTAAACGATTCAAGATTTTACCGACCTACGAGTGCTATCAATTGTTCCACACGAGAAAAATGCGGGAAAAATCAAGTATCAACAGCATTGCGCAAGGTACTACAACATTTAAGCATTACTACAAACAGAACTGAATATCGGGGCGGTTATCAAACTTTTCACACATTTTTAACAAGACAGCATTTTGACCACATTAAATGCAAGCTAAAAACAGTTTCGCATCAAAACTATGAACACTATAATATTTTTGATTTACATTGTGCAGGCTTACATAACGGACGATTTTTAATTTCAGCAGTTACACAAAAATTTATCTGTTATGAAAGATATTCCGATTTAATTGTTTGCTCCATTTCTGTAGCAAGAACCAATTGCTTCATAGATAGTCAGACTAGAAGTAGAAAGTTTTTCTACTGCCTACCGGACGCACTTAAATGGGATGACGGGATGCCGATAGATGCGAGTAACGGATGGATATTGAAGGTATGAATGCTTGATGTTATTTGCATATAATGCTATGTAATGTTTCATACTTTCATGAATGAAAGATTTAAAACTTCGTTTGATTAACTATTATGTTCATTTTTAAAATGCAATGATAATTCATCCATTGATAGCTGGCTATTGTTGCTAATTGCCTTATTGTCTAAGTTAATTTCAGTTTCAAGAATGCATTTTTCATTGAAATAGCTCACAATTGAGATCATATTTAGAAGACAATCTCCAAAGCAAAGCCTAATTAAGAAATTTAATCTTTCAACCACAATGTAAAATAACGTTATTTATGAAGTTGACAAGTAAGCAATATAAAATCGATAGTGTGAGATAATTGCTCTAATTCAAAGTGAGATCTAAATATGCTATTATACATTGTCTATATTAAAATCAGTTGCTTAAACGTGAATCTTATCTAAATACACGTGTAGCCTGTCAGCGCAGACGAGGCCAAATCCGCTGAGTTATACTGGGTTGTTTCTGCTGTTACTATCACTAAATTTCTCCGCCATTTTGAAAATACCAATGATGCATCCCCAGACAAGGGAACGTCTAAATTTCACAGAGCAGACATACCGGTGGAGACTAAGTCAGTATTTGAATGGCTTTGGGAGCAAGCTAAATTCATTGAATTTATCCGTTTGAAAACATTTAGGTATCACAGGTAAGCGTCTTTAGTTTTCACAAATCATTATAATTATTTGTATTTTTGAAAAACTTAACTATTCGTGCATGGTATGTGAGTCCACAATATATTCGAGATAAGTTCATAAACGGTTTTATTTATTATCCTTATTAGTCTGTAACGAAAATACTCGGTGTTAAATGCCTTTAATGCAATTTAATAACACGTAATTCAGGACTTTACGAGACATTGTTTTTATTTACCTTGAATAATCATATACAACCAAGCAGATAAAAAGCAGTTTGGCTGGTTTTAGTCATTTTTTCACCAAGGATTCATTAGGAGGGTAGCGATAATTAAAATTAGGTAAAGCAGGCGATAAATTTAGTAGAATTACATTTAATTACACCTCTTGTTATATGGCCAGTTTCGCCAATCATTACCGAGCATAAATGATTGCAGGTTAACGGGCACCACATCATGCTAGAAATACAGCAGTCAATGAGCCTCAGCTCATGTTATATTTTTGTGAGAGAATTTGTCTCTTACATCAACGTTGTCTATTAAGTAAGGATGTTATGAATAGAACTACAGAACCTAATTATTTTTAGCACAAGGAGTATATCCAATTACAAAAATTTCTGACAAGATTTATAATATCGTAACCCAGATATGCTTAAACGTTGTATTGCCTTTTGCTATAAATAATTTATCAGTTAATCAAGGCTGATTATATAATAAAAAATAAACACACAAAATCATGCTGCCTTAATTAGAATAGTGTCTTTTTTATAATAAAACAATTATTATAGTAATAACTAGAAGGCTTAGTACCGGTTCCTACAGATACTTTGTCAATAAGTAGTAAAGTAATGTGAACACGAGATTATAGTTTTCGTTCATGGATTTCATTTTTCCTTATGGTCATACTTGAACATATTTGTTATTGGGTGCTCAACATTTAATATTCAGCTGCTTATTTATAAATTTTGCGCAACAAATAGTATATAATTATTATATATTCTGTTTAATTGTTGTCATGATTACGGCGAAATGTGATAACTGATATCGATTAAGGCCAGAGTGTATGGATTTGCTGGAGTAACAGATTTTTGAAGGTAGTTGTAAATTTAACATATATTGAAATCCATTGTGTTGGTACCATGTACTGACTCGGCAATCATAGTTTTGGTACACTGTATCGACTCGAAAACCATAGTGGTTTTAACAGGTACCAACTTGGCATCGATAGTGTTGGTACTATTTATTGGTAATGGCTTGGTAGATGGTATATATATTGAGTTGACTTCGAAGTCACATTGGCGAAGACCTTATATGAAGTTAGCTCCACTACTGCAGGTTTACAGATTCATATAGGAGATTGTAGTTTCCAACTGTCACACATTATTCGTCAAAATATCTAGCGTGTATAAGGCATAGTACAGACTCCTATTGGATTCGCTTGTACAAAGGTCAAAGCAAACTCTCTGATTTGTATTTCTTTGCAAATGAAAGGGAGTGTAGGAAAAGTTCATTTTGCGACCAACAATGAAAAATAAATTAAAGTATTTTCATTCAAAAAAACTTCATATTTGCCATATTTATAATAAACAGGTATAAAGGCATTATAATGATAAGAGCTCTGTGATTGTGCTCCCAAAATTTATTGCAAACGTCTAACTCAATGCAGTTTAATCAGATAAATATAATTTATTCCTAACTAATAAATGTTTATTTATATAAATGAATTAATTTTCTTCTGCACAACTGATCTGAAATTTGTCAATTAATTAATTATGTTACGGATAAAAATTTGCATAAAAGGTGGTGCAAATTATTTTAAACCAAAAAGAGGACCTGAAAAGTGGATACGTTTAACTGACTTGTTTTACTTGGAATTGCGCTTTTTCAATTTTTATCAATCTGTTGAAACTCAGCGAACAAGTCAGCATAGTATGTGTGTTTTCAGATGGCCGCACAAAATACTGCCGCTTTGTGACTACTATCATAAAAAGTCGTTATAATATAATATTCAGGGACGACCCGCAGATTTTCACAAGTTACGTTAATTACTCTACTTTGGTGTAATTACCATGTATGATGAGTTTGTTCCACATTTTTATATTTCGGCTAAGCTGGCCTTCCTTACAATCAATATCTACAAAATTGAAACTATATTACATAATCTAAACTTAAATATTTTTATGTGTAGTGTGCCATTTTTAAACTTAAAATGATGGAAGGTTAATAAAAGCAGATTTTTTATTTATATTTTGTCATCTCAGGAAATAATTTTGAGTGACTTGATTCAAGGTTGTGATCTTGAAATAAACACCAGTCCCATTATATACTTACATTTGTTAGTATAAACTAAGCACTGCGTTAGTTAGACAGAGCAATTCATCCAGCCGACCGGTTTCGATCATAATGGGTACTTTTAACATACTTTCAAAAATTTGCTGTGGACAGGGCTCGAGGCACTCTGCCGCATTAATGCTTTAAGTTTCGATTGTATTCGTAAATGTGTTCAGTTCGTAGAAAGAAATCTAATGTTTTCTTGGGTCGAACCTGAAACATTAAACCGTTTTGCTAAGTGGTTATCATTTTTTGATATATGGTCTTTCTGTAAATAGAATTCCCAAGATATTTTACTCAATTTTATGCAAATATTAGTATGACGTTTTTATACACGATATTATGCAGTACAAATGTTATCATATTTAATCTTCTGCAAGTAATTTTATTTGAAAAAAAATATTGTGAATGTCAATTTTCATTATCCAATTAGAATTAAGAAGACTTTGGAACAGTGGCGTAAAACGGTTCATAACGGAAGGTTTGAAAAAAGGAGGTAAGACATTATGACTTTTGTTAAAATATATAGGCAAAAACCTTTAATTAGATTATATATAATTCTTGCCGTTTTCAAGGGCGCTTTAAATTTAGTGTAACAACTCTTTGTATATTGTGCAGTTTATAATGGGTGGTGATGTTAAAAATTTGCATTTACCTTACTACCATAACCAATTGTCACGATAACTAACAGCCATTTTTGTCACGGTTACATTGTTTCTTTTACAAATCGCATAATCTACATTTTTCTTCATCCCAGTTTTTCAAAGAAGCTAAGCTTCAAAATATAAGTAAAATCTTTATTTTAAGTCTTCATTAAAAACCTGCATTTATAAAGTGTAGTAGCTTAATAGGTATAAGATTCAAATTCAAATTAAATTAAAAGCGCATTTTCTCTCACTGTATTCACTGGTTGGAGTTATTTGTTTTGACATATTCCGATTTTAATTAATCGACGCTAAAATCACGTTGTGGATTCATTATAGTGATTATAACTGATATTGCGCTAGAATGCATAATGCGCAGTGTTGCCTTTTATCAATTTTAACACGATGCTATCATTTTAAAATCGATTAATTTTCTACTCTACTGATTTGGACAGGCACACTGTAAAATAATTCTTTTCAAATTGACAAGTTTAAAAACCATATATATATATATATTTTGTCCATGATCGATGGTTCTGTGGCAAGGCTGAAAGTAAACTTGGCTACACATAGCAAAAAAATTTTAAAAAAACTTTTCTGGTGATGGCTATAATCGACCATCTGCTTTGACTCATTAGCATAAGAGTAAACCGACAGCATACTTGGTTTGACGAACCAGAATTTACTGCATGCAGAAATGAACGGATTATACAACAGTGATTCGATTAGTTTAATAAAAGCAGCTCAGACATAACTAAAGTATCTAGTAAACTTAGGCAATGCCAAGCTGTCAAGTTTCACAAAAAAGATCATTTAGATGATTTCTTTGACCAAATGCAACAGTATGTAATACAGCACAATCTCATAACTTAAATATAAATTGGACAAAATTATGTTTTTTGAGGTGACAATAGTTGGGCCGTTCCGAATGGGTATATTTATAGAACCGTTAATAAATTTTAGATACTGTTTGTCGCGGCGAAATTATATATATATATATATATATATATATATATATATATATATATATATATATATATATATATATATATATGCTGTTGTGTATTAGGTGTTGAGCACGTAGTAAGAAATTAATTCAAATATAACCAGAAAGGCAATCAAACACAGCAGGAACCAAAGGAATAATCCTATTTGCACATTGGTTTCGTGCTTAGTGGCGACTCATCAATAGGAGGTGGCATTGCGCCATATACCTACTATAGTGAGGGGGGGGGGCAATGAGCGTTATATCATCTCTTATGAAAGAGTCGTCTGTAGGCACAAAGTAAATGTGCCTTATTATATATCTAATTGAATTATGTTATGATTAGCGCAAATAGTGTCAACTAGTATTAATCAAAGCCAGATTTTATGGATTTGATGGCGTAACAGACACTAAAATGTAGATGTGGTTCTCAGTTTTGTTGAAATTTAGCATTTCATGTTATCCGATGTGTTGGTACCATGTACCGACTCGGCAACCATAGTGTTAGTACCCCGCTCCTACTTGGCAACCACGGTGTTCGTATCAGATACTGACACAGCAACCATAGTGTTCGTACGATTTCAGGCTCGGTATATATTTTATATTGAGAGTCGATTTGTCGAACAATTTATATGAAGTTAGGTTCACTACAGCTGATTAAAGCATGCGTATAGGGAAATGTACCGTCCTATTACCCCACATTCCTCACCCAAATATATAGTGAGTAAAGGGCGTAATACCGGGTCCTAGTGATGATTCGCCAGTAAGTACGAAACGAATGGGTACATGAGGTTATACTTTCGGTTCATGCTGTCTTTAGTTTATCCTTCTGGTCAAATTCGAACTCATTTTTTACTAGATGCGGTAACACCTAATACACAATTACAATGATTAGCTGCCTAGAGATAATTTAATATTTTCAATAACAAAAGGGCAACGCAGCATATTCAATGTTAGCACGCAATCCAACATTACTTATCTACCCTACTGGTATCTAAGCTTGTAACGGAGCGCATTCAGTATTGAGAAATTTATTGAACAAGATAAAAAAATTAACTGCTCGATGTCAAACTATGATCTATAAGGCATACCTGTCATCCATCGATTCGAGTGCGGCTCAAGATAATAGGTCTTTGTTGCAAAATCCACAACTATATATAACAGCAGATTGCACGCATTTAGTCCATGCTTACCATCCTCGGACTAAACGGCGCTTGAGTTGAAATAGAACACATTTTTTAGTCACTATAGCATCATTTTCTAAAATAAAAACATAAGTATATATTTTTTATGGCAAAGATCAAATATGTGCGCAGTTATGTATTAGGCTAAATATACCTAGTAGAAAGTTATTCGATATAGGCACAGAAGGATGTTGTTCCGTTGTAATGAACAAAAGGCATAAGCCGATATATAAATGCAGTTTGTGTCTATTGGCACACTATCAATTAGAGTCGTCACTACGCCAAAAAAATAATTATAAATTATGTACTGAATTGCGGGACAGTATTCGAGTCAACTTTATATAATAATATAGAGAAATACTTGTTCATGGACAACTTACTGTATATAATAAATACCAAATGGATATGAAGTACTAACACGGATTTGGAGAAACGCAAACTATTCTTAACACCTTCTGCTTCAGCAAATACTTATATTTTGTTCTCTATCGATGTCCTTTGTCCTATTTTTGGTAATTATGGCATAATTTAATGCAGCATATAGTGGCTATTTATGCTGTGATGCGAAGATCTAATAAATATGAAATCTAGTATTTGGTATTGTGTACCTATTAAAATGTTAGTCCCTACTGAACTAGAAATAATTGTGAAAGATAACATAAGCAATGCGTAAATATGATTTATAAATGCGGCTCGAGAGACCTAGAAACTCATCAGTAGGAGCCAGTACTAAAGTTAGAACTCCATAAATATTTTTTCAATGACTGTGTAAAAAATATGACGGTTCAATCTTCTTTATGTCTTTGTATCTGATCATTTTTGACGTTGACTTCACATATTATGTTTAGCAATGCCACCTCACTATATATAATAAGTGCCAAAATGTATCAACTTTGTGAGGCTTTAGATAAACACAATTCCAACAAAATTGAAAATAAACAACATTCTGAATAGCGACCACTCCAGTATATCATTATACTGTCGCCTTTGTCGACGAAACATCGTACATTTTCGTAGCTACCATGACACAACTCATTGTAACATATAAATGTTAAATATTCTTTGTTGCAGCGAAATAATATATATGCAATTTTTTATCAATTATTGCGCACACAGTAAAAAATTAGTTCAAATATTATCAGTAGAAAATGACAAAATCAACTTAAACAGTGAGTATAATCTAATATGCACCTGTATTTCGTGCTTAATGGCGAGTTATCAGTTAGAGCCGGCATAAAGCCCAAAGCCTACAATAAACTTAGTAAAGCAATATCAAATTGTCATCTCTTATATGTACGTGCATATTTAATATTTATTGACATTTGTACGTGATTATACGAACAGTTGTTGTGCGAGCGGTGGTAACATTTACTATAATCATGGTTGATAACTTGACATGAACATCTGACCCATTAAGTACATACATTTGTCAGTATAAACAAGGAATTGTATAGTATAGAAAAGGCAATTCATCCAGTAGACCGGTTTCGTCCTAATTGGGAACTCATCACGTATTGGTCAGAATTTGCCGCAGACAGTGCGCGAACATGGGCACTCTGCTTCGGAATCTGGTGTTGAGTTCCCTTTAAGGACAAAACAGGTCTACTGCATGAACTGCCTTTTCTACATTACACAATTCTTAGTTTATACTGACAAATGTATGCACTTAATGGTTCAGATGTTTTTATGCAGTTTGCAACCTTCATTAAAGTAAAAGTAATTGGTAATGCTGACCTTTGATTATCCATGCAGTCCTATTTGAACTATTTCGTTACAAAATACGCAATGAACAATACATAATTGCATATATATATATATATATATATATATATATATATATATATATATATATTAGCTTTTCACAAAAAAGAATAAATAATTGTGTTATGTTCTATTAAATCTAATCACGATTTCAAAAAATACGTGATAACTGATGCAGACCATGGCCAGAATATATGGCATTGCTTATGTAGCACGTATTCATGAATGTTGGTTTTGAGATATTTAGCGAATTTTACGCATGATGGTGGTACCATTTGGAAGTGTGGTAGATAATATATACAGTGAGCTGACATTCTAGTCACTTTGCCATACACATCATATAAAATTTGCTCTACGACTGCTTGAATACACATACGTGTTGAAGATCACACTTTACAAACGATGCACAATTATTGTAAAAATTATAAGTGGGTTTGAATCGTGATTACGGAGCTTGCTGATGGATCGCCTTTATACATGAAGCGCATATACACATAAGATTACACATTTTGGTCATGAAGACTTTAGTGTTTCAACTTGTCCCATTTGAACTAACTTGTTATATATATATATATATATATATATATATATATATATATATATTATATATATAATAGATAAAGGGGTAATACCGGCTCCTACTGATGAGTTGCCAGTAAGCACGAAACGAATGTGCACGAGATTATACTTTTCGTTCATTCTGTCTTTGGTTTATCCTTCTGGTCATAATTGAACTAATTTGTTACTAGGTGCGCAACGCCTAATACATAATTACATATATATTAGTTCTCCGCAACAAACAGTATCTAACTGTTATATATTTAATTGAATGATGTCATGATTACCGCGAAATATAATAACTGATATCGATCAAGGCCAGAGTGTATGGATTTACTAGAGTAACAGATGTTCAGAAATATTTGTAATTCTCAATTTTGGTGTTGGTACCATATACCGACTTGGCAACCCTAGTGTTAGTACTTTTATTACAATGTTGTTATCGAATACTGACACAATAGTCATAGTGTTGATATCCTATACAGATTAGGTGTATATATTATATAGAGTGAGTTAGCGTTGAAGTCGCATTGTCGATACTTTATATGGTGTTAGCTTCACTTCTTCAGGGTTGCACATTCGTCTAGAAGATTGTACCGTCCGATTTTCCCACATTCCTTACCCAATTATGTATTGGTTAAAGGGCGTAATACCGGCTCCTACTGATGAGTCGTCAGTAAGCACGAAACAAATGTGCATGAAGTTATACTTTCCGTTCATGCTGTCTTTGATTTATCCTTCTGGTCATAATTGAACTAATAAATAATTGCATATATGTTATTTCTCCGCAACATACACATCTAACTGTTATATATTTAAAGGAATATATTTCTTAAGGTACAATAATTTGCTGGAGTGCTATTGTTGTCTATATTATGTTGGGCGTTTCAATGGCGGATTTTCACACCTTTTTCGCAAATTCCACATTCCAAATTTTGACAATTTGCTTCTGTAAATCTTGTAAACTTCCGTTTCCTCAAATTTGGTTTATGAATTAAAATGGAATTGGATAGCCGTCGTACATATATTGGCGTATGCTTTGGGTCACTTCAAATGACATAGTTTCACAAGACTCCTTTTAGTTTAGCTTGCCTAGAACTGGTACTACTGAGCCTGGTATTTAACGGTATATTCCGGATGTACAAACAGGCATATCAAATTTCATTTAATGCTTACTAGCAGAATATCATCATAACCTAGCACAAGTTTTGGTTCAGCTTGACTAGAGACAATAGATGGACACTTTCAATGCAGAATTTTACCTCTCCAACATTTTTAATCTAATTTCCATGTTTGTTTCACTAGCACCCCGGCACTAACTTGATAACCATACACTTATTCGACTAATCTTAATACATTGATCGCTGTTTGCGATGTTCAAGTACGCCGTGTATATTTCCTAAAATAAATCTGCACTTTACATGGCATCAGCTTTAAGGGCTATGTCTGTTTACTACACCACCATTTAAAACGACAAACATCGTATTATTTATGCGTTTCATCCGTACATTCATTAGCTAATTTATAAATGAGCAACAATTTTTAGTAAATGTAATTTTAAATAATTACAAGTTATTATGGTGCTAAATCTGTTTTGACTAGCATCATTTCAATAAATTTATAAAAACAATTTCTAATCTCAGCATTTATTTAAAGTAATTTATAGAGCTAGCTCAAATATGCTGTTTTGATACGTTTGGTACTCATGTTTGGACTTATGTTTAGTTGAATTTTAAGACAAAATTAACTAGCAGTGTCCACATTTTGCGTTTAGGTATCTAAAGTTACCGATATATATATATATATATTAGCCATGCTGTCTTATTTGTAATTTTCTGCGTCTTCAAATATTTGAGCAAGATACAACTTCAACCTGTATTTAGTTAAATATTTCATGATTGTTTGAGCATAGTGATAATTGCCACAGATAATGTATTTATCTGTTGAAGCCTTAGAGCTTTCATTGACAAATTTTAATAAACTACACTTTAGATTAACGCAAGTTATACAGTATTCTTCAATCGGTTAAACGATAGTTTTCAGTGCTCATTGGAAAAGGAACACGTCTAGTTACTTGAAAATGATGAACATATTGTCTAGGTAAAAGCCACGTAAACTCAACATATCATCGTTGTCGATTCCTCTCGAATTGCAACTGCAGAATGCTGTCGGCTAGCCATGTGGCCACTAGCACCATCCCAAAGGCGAACATGATCGCCTTGATATATCGAAGTGCACGTAAATTGACTAATTTTTAATCTTGTCTGATTAACACGTGGAATGCCTGATATAACGCGTGACCGAATATCAAAACATCCACCGGTAGTATTGGCTGGGTAAAATTTGGCGGGCAAGCTAATGAGCCGTTGCATTATTTTTATTTGTATTTTTGCAATATTTTCCTCTATATAATAACTTTATTTGAAATTTCATACTCTAATATGCCTCAACAAATTTGACTAAATATTTCCCATTGACTAATTTTAGAAAAGTTATTAGTTGATTTGGCCCCATATTGTAGATTGGTGCTAGAATTCAATCTCGTGCACTATTTTACTGATTTCTCAAAGATGTGATTTATTTCTTCACTTCAGTAAAGGTTTCTTAATGTTTAAAAGATTTTGAATTTGTTATTGCACATTGCCGATTCACGAGCATAAATGTTGTCCATTCGTCTAAACCAGCCTAGCATTCTTACTTATATTGGCCTTGTGCAGTAAGACCATCTATACTACGCCAGCCAATGACATATCAACTATAAACTAATTCAACATCAGGAAGTAACACGAACTTTGATCCTGATTTAATCGACAACTTAGTAGGACATATGCGCGCAGCCTGACCCTATTTTAGGCTTTAATATTTCGTTGTTATTTTATTGAACTACCGTGCTTTGGGTGCCCGACAAGCATATAACCCTTCCATGGTTATATCTCAATTGACAAAATATGTTCAATCAATTTTCTTGCATATTTTTTTCCTATCTGCATTTTGTCAGCTTTCAATCATATTGCATGCCTGCAGAATCGCTCAACCAAATTGACGTCTAGAATAACTAATGTCACCTGCCTAGAAAGTAATAGACATTAATTTCTTAAATACCCCTTTATACTATTAAACAATAATTGATTTCGCGAGTGGTACTAACAATTATTTAAATTAAGTTTGCGAGATTGAAGTAAACATCAATCCCACTGTATTTAAGCAGTCATCGAACAACATAAAAAAACTAACTTTTATGTTGTCTGATTTCTGTTGTAAATCCTAGAATGTTAAAAACTAAATGTCGATTTCTCAAATTCTGCGCTGTATGATGTCACTCTTTCTGTTCGAACATCATTTCCGGTATTTTTTATAGTGTTTCGGTTTGGTGAGTTTTGCATGTGTTTTGATGACGTATTTTTTAATTGTTCAAAGTTTACTAGATAGCAAATTTCAATCAGAAAATTTAGTCTTCGTTGGGTATATGAATATTTTTACCGTTCACCATACAGACGAAATGTTTTCAATACTTTTGATATTAATTAGTCATGTTTGTTGCAACTTTATCTCTTTTTATCGTGTTTTCGATTAATGGGGGCTTCGAAATTCAACGCAGGCAAATGATTGAACGTAATCTGTTTCAAGTAGATGATGTTTTCGGATACTCGTCACTATCAATAGACAGACTTTGTTCTGCAGTTATTGAAAAGCTGGAGCGTTTCGAATCGACTTACACTAACTGCATAGTTTGGCTTCCAGGAAAACGTCATTGGACACAGTCTGAGTATTCATCAAATTTAGTAAAGTGGAATAACTTATGCGATTTAAAAACAGGCAAGATATATAAAATCATGTTTAATTTCACGTATTATTTAAAACACACTTTTTTATTTGAAAACTCTAATACCACATATTTTAATTCAACAGTATGCATTGGAACGTTACGGAGAATAGCAACCTTTCAGTAAATCTTTTGCAATAGAATCTATAATGACATTTGCAAAATATTTAAATTTCTAATATAATAGAAGAATTCTCATCTAGCCTTAGGTCATTTTATAGATTTAGTAACGACATTTTAATTCTTTTAATGAATGCAATAATAATACATTATCAAAATGAATAAAAACGTAAATTACTTCCATTTTATTGAAGTAAATTATTAATTACAGACCTGCGAGTAACGCTTTAAGCATCCTTTATAATTAGGTAATGCAAATTTCTCCGGCAAGAAGTTTTAACTTTTTAATGATGCAAAATTTCTTCATGAACTGACGTTGCTTTGAAAATGAACGTGTGCTATACAGGATATAACTAATATTTCCACGCATAGAAACACAACTGGGCGCGTAACCTTTTCATGTTTATCCTGCTCGAATCAATCGGGCTGCGAGGTGATGTTCACACTTGCTAAAATCAGCGCTAATTCCGCTCTGTTCGTACATTTTTTGATTACCTTAAATGCAAGTTCCGGTTAACCTGCCTCCAAAGTTTGACCAATATGCTGCGCTAATGGAAATTTTTGTACGCCATTTAATTTTACAACACAATTTAAGTTGTATAATTCTTTCCCTATAGTTTTATACTGTCTGATCGATTGGCCTTCATAAGTTGATCAAGAATTTACGCCAATATCTTCTTAAATAATATTTGAGATGGGTGGGAGAAGCATTTTTATTTTCATGGCTGGTAACTGAAACTCTGCTAACTTAGATAACATTCTCCTTACTACACACACATTTATTGCAGCTTATTCCGTTGTCTTAATTTCCTTGCTATATTTTTCAATATTTAAAAACTAAATACTTCACTTCTATTGAAGTATTTTGGTCTAGTCCACTATGTGACTTTAATATCAATATCGCTTTTGCTATTTAATTCGAGATTGGTTTGACAGCTTTTACCATTAATTACAAAAGTTACCTAGTGATTTAACAATCAAGAAATACTATCTTTAATAAAATAATCACCATCACCTTGAAGTTGAAGGATTGAACTGAATGATGGGGTAAATTTTAGATGAATCTTATATGTAGAGAGTGCGAATTTCTTACTCAAAGACGGAATGACATCTACTTATCTCTTCATGGTGGCTTGGAAGAATCTCATTTGTCAAATAATAATAAAATATTGTTTGCTTAATCTAAATTGACTTATCTTTAGCCTAGGAGAATATTGGCATATAGAGGAGTATATTTAATGGTAGAGACTACAGAAAAAATGTTTAAATTGGAGATTATTGACAGGAACCACTTCTAGTTGTAAAGTTGTGTTATTTTGAATTATATATCCTATCTCGACCAGAAGAGTTTCTCTAGTAGTATATAAAATTCTAGTTGGTATACCTCTTTACGACCAAATATCGAAAAGAAAATTGCGATTTTTTAGACAAATGCGCACTTGAAGTCCAGAAGGCAGCTATTTTGGGACTATTTTATTCGTGTCGCTGTTTAGGTAAATGAATTTGTTAAAATAATTCTATAAGCAACCAAGTGCTGGCTGATATTTATCCCGTACTTCTTTAATAAGTGATCCTTGCGTAGCGCTGAGATGACTTTAGTTGTCGAAGAATATTCATCGAACGCTTTGTGCATTTCGTCCACTTTTCTGGACCAAACAATATTAATATTAAGACTGTACTTCATTTCGCATCTTGTACCTCTACATATATTATTATAAAACGGGTTAGCTGAAATTTGAAATTTATATTTAAGGACCATCATAGAACTTTCTGAGACTCAATAACTAATTCTAAGACTGTTATGGATGAAACCATGTTATCTTTAACTAATTGCTTCACGATCTATCAGTATCGACCGTTGTACGGGGTCTGAAGGACGCCATGTGTTGCAACACCTTAAACTAGGTGGAACATTTCTTCTTCGTAAGTACAATCTATGTTCCGCATAGCTTTTTTAACCATCTTTAACCATTTATATATTTAAGCGAACATTAGTTGCGCGGGCGGTGATAACATTTACTATAATCAAGGTTGCGAAATTGACATAAACACCTTACCCATTATGTACTTAGATATGTCAGTATAAACAAAGAATTGTATAGTGTAAAAAGGGCAATTCATCCAGTAGACTAGTTTTGTCCTTGTTGAGAACTCATTATATATTGGCCAGAATTTACCGCGGGCAAGGGCTCGAACCTGGGCACGTCTGCTTCGGTATATGGTGCTCAAACCACTGAGTCACCCTGCCGCACACTACACACAATTTTCAGTTATATACTAACTAATGTAACTCGGCTAGTTATTTTCCTTTTTAGATGGAGCTCTAGTGGCATCCATTTAGACCCACAGTTCCAACTAACCACCCACAATCTGTCATTACTGAACAGACACCACACTACATGGTGAAGTGATATTGAAATGAACACTTACATATTTAAACTAATATTGGTTGCGCGGGCGGTGTTAACATTTACTATAATCAAGGCTGCGAACTTGATATAAACACCTGACCTATTAAGTACATGCATATGTCAGTACTTAATGGATAAGGTGTTTATATCAAGTTCGCAGACTTGATGATAGTAATCGTTTACCATTATCGTTACGCATCGAGCTTAAATTGTTTTTGCTAGCTAAATGAAATTCTGCGTTACTTAAGCGTCCAACTTGAGCATTCATGTCATACATTACCAAGAATCTATCTGAAATTTTTGCTTTGATTAATAACGAACTTAGGTCGTTGTAAAAATCGTTTCTGCTATGGTCTTTGCTGCAATTGTTGGGGGCTTATGCAGATACAATGAAAAGGAAACTCTTCAATTAAGCGTGCTGAAGTAATTTGGTCGTCTAAATAGATCCATTTATTTAAAAAAGAACATCATTTCATGAGAGAAGGACAATAATGACCCTCTACTTTTTGGCTTGTATAATTGCAGTGCTACCAGTTATTCTAAGTTGAAAATGCATAGATAAGACTAATTCTCTCAATTCTGTAAAACATATATATATGGCCAAATTAACCAACGTAAGTGCTAGAGTTACTCTTTGCCAAATTTACGTTAATGTTTGCATATTATATGTGCTGGAGTGAGAGCCTAACTCACGTTTGATGAATTTTAGTTTACTTAAACCATATTCATTGATTGGTAATCCAAAATTGGATTGCATGATTTGGTTAAAACATAGCATATTAATTGTATATACAGGGAAACATGAAGAAAAATAGTCAGAATTGGAAATAAAAATGTCTGTAGTAGCTTGATTTCGCATATTCACATGGCACAACTCTGCGTGAAAAGTGACCAATTTTATCCAGAGCAGTTACCTTTACAGTACAAATGCATTACTGTTTACAGTGTGCTTGGTTAGACATAAGCTGTAAAGGGAAACTAAATCGCACATTCCTAGTGAAGTTGGCGTATGTTCATATATTTTCTTCTCCTATATAGACCTCCAAATACGAATGCCCGGACGTTTCTGGTACCAGTTCTCCTCAGTAGCCTAATCTTTCGCTACGCTTCTAGCACGGATGTTCTCATTTTTCACTATCCACCTAACAAAAGTTATTCTCACGTATTTAAAACAAATTCAAGGCTTCACAGAAAACGAGAGAATAGCTTCATCTGATTAGATTCGGCAAGTTTCAAATTATTATTACCAATAAGTCTAAAGCTGGCTCGGCGATCGTCAGGCCGTCAACATCGATGGCTGCATGCATCAAGGTAGAGAAAGGCAACATTGTTCTATTTATAAACATCTCGTTCAGTCAGGAAGAAGCTGTTGATTTGTCACTGGAAATATCTAGAAAATCAATCTTCAACTGACAAAAAACCAAATAAAACAGTATTGTTTTAATATCTTAATAAACACCCTTAATAAAAAACCTAGAAAACAGCAAGCATGTTACCTAAATATTTAAAAAATTTATCAATAAGATATTTAAATCAAAAGACCATTAAACAACAAATCCAAGAACAAAGTCTGAGTATCCAGGCCAACCCAACTAGTCGCCAAACCAATACCAAAATAAATTCAGCTAGACAGGCAAAAAATTAAGATAGAAACAACTGTACAAACACCATTATGATCTTTTGAAAATTGTTGCACATTTTTGCGCAGTGCGATGGTCACATTTAACGTATCCAAGATTTTCTTCCGTGGGTGGTAGATTAGCACTCTCAGTTCAGCAATGACCCTATTGATTCTCATTTCCACGCACACATTGGATTCGGCTTCGTGGTGACTGTGTGCTGACTGGCCCGCTCACTCCGAAGGCTTCCACGCCACTCGTATTAACTACTAAAAATGAGATACAATCTAAGCTTGGTTTTCTCGCGACGTTTCGGTACCTCATTTCCAGTACCATCATCAGGATTTTAATAACATACAATACAAAGCGCACGACACCAGATTTATGCAAATGTCTCCATAGTGAATAGATTTTCCTACATTAGGAAATTCTAAGTTTATACTGACAAATGTTTATGCATAATGAGACTGGTGCTTATATCAAGATCACTACCTTGATTTAAATCATTGTCATCAACGATTGCGCTACCATAGTTCGTTAAATCCAGATTACTTGCCGAAATAATGCGTAGTATAATTCAATGTGTTACTAAACGCTAATGTTGTTAGCCGTTACAGTCCCTAAATGCAGTTGAATGGTTCTTATAATGAAGCATAGCCTAAGCATGGAGATGAGTATTGCTATTTCCGGTTTTTACGAATTTGTGCTTTGTCATCACTTTCATTGCCGTGTACACGTTTAATGCAAACGTTGATTATTTTGTATAAAATTTACAGAAGATTTTACTATGTTCTAAAATTCTTTTTAATGTAATGTATTGAAAGACATTAATTATGGGTATTTTTTCTAGTGATAAGCTAAATTGGTGTAATTTATATATAAATAATTTTGCTATGCCAATGATAATATTTGCTGCTTATTATGAGAACTTCATTTTCATTTTATAATTTATATATTAAATCTAATCGAACTTGGCCTTTATATTGCACCTATTAATTGAAGCTATGTTTTACTCATTTTTCTTCTTTGTTAGGAACAGATAGATGTAACAATTTGATGTCGACAATAGATTTTTGTTTTGACGAAGACAAAGCTGATCAATACGCAGTCACTGTTACGGACTTTAAAGCTCTCCAGACACAATCGCTGCAAAAGAGTATTTCAGCTCTTCTTGCTTTTCGTGAAAACTGTTTGCGTATTGCCATAGACGCCTGCACAAATTTGGCCGAAAAAGCAGAATTTCCACTGAAAGAATTGTGTAAATATAACTCATTTTAAGCCTTTCAATATCTAAAATTCCAGTCGCATTATAGACATTTAAATAGTCCAAATTTCGTTATGCGGATATATATTAACGCTAAAATTACCTAATTAAATCATTTTCATTTTTATCTTTATATCAAACTTGTCTCAACACTAAGAGAAACTAATGTCTTTACAGATGGTTAAATTAACTAAGAGTGACGTTTATATCAAGTTTGCAAACTTGGTTTAAAAGAATTGTTATCACCAGCTGTGAAATTAATGTACATTTAATTGTATAAATTAAATTTCTGAAAGAGGAATTTATATTATGTAGCTTATACTAGTATATATTGATTTATAGATGTTTTATCAACGATCCTTGTATTAATTTAGACTTACTTTTGAAACTAAATTACTTTTATATTTTATTAGCAAATCTTCCCCTGAATATTATGCTAATTATGAAGACTAACCAACTTAAGATATTTTTCTCTGGCGATGATAACAATTAAATAATTGGAAAATGCATTTGTGAAACAAACAGAAAGCGCATTTAGAAACAATCGGACATCAATTATTATTGTTTCTAATTTGTCAAATTTTAGGTGAAATACATCGACCCAGTAATGCACCTGGGACAGGATGTTCAGTATTTATTAAACGAATACAAAATCGTGCATTCGCCCAACGAATAACCAAATGGTTAAGCCTAATAGATTGTCGTATTGTAGAGGTCTGGAGGCGAGTTCTGCTAGCAACAGCAAATGCCTTGACTCGGGAATTGAAGATAATTAATCAAGAATCAGAAAACGTAAGTAGATACACACACACACACACTATATATATATATATATATATATATATATATATATATATACTTACTTAGATAAAAGAAAATAAAATGTACCAAAATCTGCCAAACTATCCTAAAATATCAAGGGATTGAAAGTTGTTGTCCCTTGTTACGCAGTTCCCTCATAAAATTTAGCTTATCCATTATTTTCATTCGGGGTATCATGAATTGCACTAGTAGTTAAGTAATATTCACATTGATTGTCATTTCTAAGTACACACCGGTATGGGTATACATATAAATATACATACATTCATTAATATATGTTGCCTGATAAAGTGGATACAATGCGAAATATGAACGCTTAAATTTCAGTAAACTCACACTGTTGCTTATATTTTTTATATATGTAAGATTTTATGTTGGACATGGATATATATATATATATATATATATATATATATCAATTCAGTTACACCATACTTTAAAATATAGAAAACAATCATTACTACATGGAATATGCCATTTATTAATAAATCGTATTTCTACTAGTATCTACAGCCATTATTATGGATTCGTTAGTTCCGTACAAGGCAAAAACAGAAAAAAATTTTCTGGCTTTTGAATCTATTGCAATTAATAAGCTGAAGCCCTGCTTAAACGTACAGAAAATAAATAAAAAAGAAATTAAATTGGACTGGAACAAAGACATAACTAACAGGCCTTCAAAATAGCCTACGTTTCGCAAAATACGACCAACTTACCAATTACGGACGAAATTATAATGAAATGGATGACACACCAGATTGGGTTACGCAAAAGGAGTTGTCTAAATTGCGCGAAAGAAGTGGTGTAAATTGCGCAAAACAAAGACTGAAATAACAAAGAGGGGATTGGTCACGACAAATGTATAGTTGGGATTGGATGAACGAATATACTAACGAATCCAGAATAATGGCTGTAGATATGATTTATTATATATGATTTATTAATAAGTTAATTCATGTAGCAAGATTGTTTTCATATATATATATATATATATATACTCCTATATATATATATATATATTTGCCTCTATATATATATATATATATATATATATATATATCTATATATATAATGTGGTTAAGAAATTAATAAATGCATAGATAGCTGTACACAGGCAGTTACACAAGATCAAGTATTTCATTTTTCCAATTTTGTTTTGTCTTTGATCCGGGTCGACTCATTTTTACTTCAACTGGAAATGCGGTTCTATCACATCTTCGTTTATATTATTATTATTATTATTATTATTATTGTTGTTGTTTTTGTTGTTGTTGTTGTTATTATTATTATTAATATTATCACATGAGTTGGCATTGAAGTCGCGCTATTGAAGATATCATATGAAGTTAACTTTATTACCACATGAATACACATTTGAAAAGAAAATTGCAGAGTAAAATTTTCCCAGACTAATTTCAAATATATAGGGGATTTGCGGTGGAGTACTCTCTGCTGTTGATGAGTCGCCTGTGACCACAAAACGCATGTAAATATGAGGATATACCTTTCGTGCACGAAGAAATTAGCATACGTTTCGCAACCAGTTAAAATTAGACTGTTACTTTGCAAACACTACTTAATGTCCTATTGATTGAGGCAAGTCTTTAGGATTCAAACAATCATGGATTGCTTAATTAAAACGCAGTGGGTGTATCTTTCAATGCAATGAAATTAAAGCGAGTAGGAATCCTGGAATAACAAATTTAATTTCAAATAGTAAAAAAATAAAACCAGCTATATGTAAAACGTTTTCTATTAATAATTTTTGTTGCAGTTTATCTTTAATTATATGACACAAATACACATTTTATTTTTTAATTGAACTTTTACGTTTTTTAATAAGTAGAAGAAATTGAGCCAAATGATAATTTATATAATATTTTTCTCTTTTTTTCAGACGTGTTATAAAGGACGTTTCAGCTTTATGCTAAACGTTATTCTTCGCAATGAAATTCCTGGAAGTATGCATGAAGATGGTCAGTATCACGTGTTTAAATTGTCCAAATTGTATCAAGGCTGTTTTGAAACGTCGAAAATTATAGTGGAAAATTATTTGCTGATAATAGAATTACCTCCGTTATTTCGTTATAAATTAAAATAACAGTTTTATTGGGAGAAGATTTGCATTTTTATAAGCGAATAATATCCCAGTCGAAGAAATTTAATAAGGCTTATTTCAACGCGTTTATGTAATAGGGAATACAAATTTTATTTTGTTCAGATATCCCTACCAACGAAGAGTCACGTAGTTTCGAATTCAATAAATATACAAATACACCTAGTTATTTGTGGATCATTTAATTATGGCACACAAATTTCAAAAAATTACCAAAAAATAATTAATGTCATAACCTCCAGAGTTCTTACACGATTTGGCATTTATACTGCTCAAGGAAATAAGTTGTTCGAAATAGATATAAGAACTGCAAGATTACAACAACAGAGACTGTATAAATGATTGCAAAAATAAGACTAATAGGTATGACAGTGCAATTTTGATAATAAAAACATTATCATACCATCATAACATAAACGGAGATGCATATCACTTACATGAAGATTCATGAGAAGACTATGCCAATTAAACAGAATTAAGCAGACAAATTCACTTAACTCTGTCGTCTCCCGGATATAAAACTATTTGTTGATACATGAGGAAATGGTTCTGTTAGATA
This sequence comes from Eudiplozoon nipponicum, assembly GCA_029291075.1. Lineage (NCBI taxonomy): Eukaryota > Metazoa > Platyhelminthes > Monogenea > Mazocraeidea > Diplozoidae > Eudiplozoon > Eudiplozoon nipponicum. Next base: position 85,999 of record JAQBSW010001125.1, read on the forward strand.
AAATTACCGAAATGTCGAACAAAATTATCCGGCAAAGAAACGATTAACCTAACTCTTCTATCGTGACATCTATCCACTCAATGTGAATTTAACCTTCTCAAAAAGTGCTCCAGTCAATGAAATCGACGGCCCAAAATAAAGGTCATACATCATATAAATTTTATATAGAAAAAAATTAAACAAATTAACTGCGAAATGAGCAAACATTGACTGACGTATAACATCGTGAACGTCATCATCAAAGTAAGGCATTATTTTATGAACAACAATATTAGCTTATTCTAATATACGATTTGGCCAAATCATGAAACCACAGATATATCACATACAGCTGCTAAGTATTTCGTTTATTTTATTAACACTGCCACGATTTTTAGAAATTAGCAAAGTTGTACTTATAATGAATATCATTTGGCACAGCATAACAATAATAAGCTGAATAAGCTAAAATAATGTAAAACTAGCATTTATTAACCACATCTATAGTAACATTAAAAAGGATAGCAAAATCTTTATTACATGTTCATTGCTACAATATCATCAGAGTGGTTAGAACAACAGGCCCTGATGCAGACGTGCCCAGGATCGAGGCCTGTCCGTGGCAAATTCTGGACACTACGTGAATAGTTCGCAATAAGGATGAACGAACTCCATTGGATGAATTTAACAAGCATTGGTTGCTTGGGCGTTGATAACGGCTATTACATCAAGGTTGCGATCTAGATATGAACACTAATCTAATTATATGCATACATATAATTGCCTTATTTACATTATACAATGCCCAGTATGTACTTAAAAATTTTTTAATGTAACGGATCTGACATTTATATTCAGATCACCACATAAATCTGATAACTATTAAGTGAATTGGTCTTTTTAATATTACACAATTCTTAGTTTTAGTGATTTATATTTGTATATAATGGGAGTGGTTTCTTTATGAAGATCGCAACCTTGATGTAAATAATTTGTATCACAACCCGCGCAATCAATGTTCGTTTAATTATTACGATAAATGTCACACATAAACTTTGCATTGAAATTAAAACCCTCTTTTGATCCATTAACGATACAGTTATTCAAGTAAATGTTGTGTTTGTAGAATTTCAATTAGCCAACTCCTGTATGTTTTAATTATCGACCGGTTGCAAAACAAATTTGATTATCGCAATCAATGACGTCAATTGTGCAGAAAAACGTGACATTCGTTAATTTCTGAATAAGCTTATATATTTGCTATATAATCAGTAAAAATCCATTGTTTTCTAGCAACGAAACTGAGATTTATTATTGTCGTTTTAAAGATCAATTATGCTTAACTGCCGGCTTCTTTAAAATGAACTTCGCGTTTCATGATTAACAATTAGTTACCATTAACCGGTCGATCAATTATTGCCAAATTAAATAATTATAATAATTTTTTAAATTATAATTTTAAATTTTATGTTAATGTTGATTTTTATTTGAAAGTAATTAATAATTGGCAGTTTATACAATGGAAGTCACTTAGTTCAGTAAAATTCTACTTCTGACTAATTCGGTTTAATGATCTGTTTTTATTTATTCCATAATATAGTTAGTAAAATGAAAACGATTAGATTTGTGCAGAACAATTTCATTCCAACAAAGGTAGCAAGTTTCACACAATCATATTGAGTATTTCGTACAATAATGTGTTTAAAGTATTATCACCTCAGTGCGAGTCTGAAAAATTCATAATTACCTGATATGTGTTGTGACTAGCACAAGACGACTTTCCGTCAATTTGTTTGATTAATATTCTATCACTGTTAGGTCCTGCCAGACTTCAATAGAAAAGCCAATAATGTAATTTCGACATTTTCATTAGCTACATCATTTGTACTTCTGACCGACGTAAACTTAGCCAGGAGCGTGTCACGTGTGTGAGGAAATATTTTAATAACTGCTATGTACAACCATCGGAGTGAAATTAGTGTGACTGAATTTCAGACGAACCATACACAATTGGAATTTAACTCAAACCACTCAAGTTATACTTAAGAATGGTTTATTTTTTAAAAGCTGTTCTTATTTTATCATTTATCCAAAGAAGTGACAACAGCTATTGGTAGACAAGATCATCCCATTTATAACTGGAGTGGTTTGAGTGAAATTTCACACACGCATGAATTATTTCTTTCTTATCTTTATCACTTAACTTGACTTGATATTACTAAGAGTGTATTTGATTTAATAAGCTCCACACAATTACGTCATTTTTCATGGTGAGAATGAAACTAATATTCTAACGCATGTACAGGATAAATTATATGTTAACCACTATAGTCAATCAGATTTATAAAGGTTTAGGTTAAAGCAAATATCGTACTTGAAATATAAGCTTATTTCTAACAGTTCTGGTATACTGTGGACTAAACAATGATACTAATAATGGCAATCTAAATATTTCCATCAAAGAAATTGACCTCAAGGTGTCCCTCGTTATTTATAACGCCGAACATGTAATTGTTGCCCAAGCTTGACAGAATTTGATATCTGATATATATATTTGTTTCAGACAATGGCTTTGATAAATGTAATATAGGAAATACCACTTTAGACATTAATACATCAATTTAGAACTACTTGATCGAATGAAATTTATTATGAAAAATTATTGCGCTTCTATTCTTCTTAAATGAATCAGTACATATATTCGTAAACTAAAACATACACAAACAGATACATTAATAAATAAATAAATAAATAAATAAATAAATATATATATATATATATATATATATAGAGAGAGAGAGATACTATAAAGAAAGGAATTGAGTACACGTATGTTGATTGTATTAGCTATGACTTGGATAATTTATCTATTAAAATTAATTTTACAGAACTGTTATGTCTTTATTAGGAATACGTAAAATAGTATGAAGAACGTGCATTGAATTTACACAGTAAGTTCGAAGCGATTCAAAAATGCTCAATCTAAAGACAACACTGTCCATAAAACAAAATTTGGCATATTACTGAAGAATACAGGAAGTTCGCTGCTTTGGTGGCGCAGTGGTTAGAGCCACAAAGTCAGAAGGAAATGTTCCTCGTTCGAGCTCCAGTCGCGGCCAAGTTTTGGACAGTTCTTAAAGAGTTCCCAGAAGGAAAGAAACCGGTCCACTGCTTGAAATGCCTTTACTCTCGTATACAATACAACGTTACTGCTAATATATGTATATATAACTGGATTAGTGTTTTTATCAATCTTGCAAACTTGAACTAAATAATTGTTAACGCCATCTGCGCAATCAGTGGTTGTTTAATTGTATAATTGATTGAAGATGTTAGTTAGGGATCCAGCAGTAGTTGTCCCATTGGCACACCTTTAATTTTTTACCGAATTAATTCCTAAATGTAAAATAAATAGAAGATATATATATATATATATATATATATATATACTAATCGAAATTTTTATTCCTACAAATTTTAACATATGATCAATAAAGGACGTTAAAAAGAATAATGATCTTCAGATACGTGTATAAATGCGTATGTGAATACCGCATCTAATGTCACAAACCAACTACAATTTGTCTAGAAAAAATCATTATCTATTTCAGCTGAATGATAGGAATTTTTAAATTTATAATATAATAAATGTTATTATTTTATATTCAATGACATAAAAAATAACTTTTGCTGTGTTTTCATGTATATGCGCTTTTACCAGACCATACATAAAGGGTACAGTTGTATCACTTTTTTGAGTGTGTTAGCGTGTCCGTGGTTCAATTCTCCATTTACATTCCTGGAATTGATCAATAATTCAGTTTCCTTTCGTAGCATGTCAGTAATATCTTTTGTTATTTAATTTATTCACATTTATTATTTAACTTATTTGATATCTTTACACAAAAATTCTTCTTAGTATTTCTTGATTGATATTTCGACAGACACACCAGTCTTTTTCAAAATCAATGCTCCTGCGTTCAATTACACACAAATTTCTTCACGATCAGCTTACACGGGGTCTGAATGAAAATTCGTTTATAGACTCTGTGTTAGCCAGAGGTGAAGAGCTTGGTGTTTTGTTGAAAGATTTTGAAAAAAGACGACGGGCTTGTCGATCGAAACTTCAGGCAAGAAATATCAAGATTAAATTTTGGTGTGTTTACGTTACCACTTCAGTCGCAAAGGGATTAATATATTAAAAAAAAGGCAAAACCACTCGGTGCAAATAAGTGAATGAACTAAAGTTACTAATTACATTTTATTGTTTCCTTTTGATTTCATTTGATCAAAATATTTTTCAGTTCTAGTTCTATTTACATTATATAAATTTAAGCAAACACTGCATTTCATGCCACCGTTTAATGGACGCAGAACCAATCAAGTTCATGTCTGTATATATCACAAATAGGTTAATTTTATAAACGACAAATTCGCTTTCCCTTCTTTTCTTGAAATTATAATTATTTAGCTACAACCTTAGTAGCGGTCTCCTTGCACGTAAATAAAACAAATTTGATAACCAATTCTCCTAAGCGATTCTATCTTCCATTCTCTGTAGCTTTGGTATAACAGCCCGTTAATTATAAATTTAATAATGGGCAACTCACCCAGTGCTCCGAGTGATCAGTTTGATAGACTTCTAATAATTTAGGATTAATACAAAAGGTCATCATAAATGTAGTTGACACTGATAAATTTAACTCTTCATGCATTTTAAAGACAAAATACTTCATCTTTCTCATCTAATAAATTATTATGTTGTTTGCTTAAGTCTTTTTGCAATTCTATGAACATAGTTGCATGCAAGCTTCCACCACCGACATCAGTATGTGCTTGTCATCAGCTGGTCGTAGTTTTAGTATAATTAAATATCCCCTAAGATTATAATTTTAATTAAGCACTCAGTACATTAAACAAAAGCGGACCACAACTTTTTGAATCAAGTTTTTATTGTCTAAGAAAAATTATTATTTCATATATTGCATAGTTATTTATAACATTAATGTTGTCCTCAGAATAAAATATGTAACTATAGCAAAAATAAGAGTTTTTGTAGCATATATATATATTGGGTTAACAGTTTTACATGAATAATTGTAACCGATAAATATAATTGTTGATAAACACATATTTCTTTATTTAAAACAGCTCCGCTCTATTTCGGCACAATTTAGAAATCAATAGACATTCTTATAGATTTAAGAACAGTTGTAATCACTATGAAGACAGATTGGGGAACATTAGTTGAAAATTTAGATCTAAATGAATACGAAATGAGCCCACCTAAAAGAAAAAGACTAACCGAATTGCATTAGTTAGTATATAAATTAAAATTGTGTTTTTTGTGTGGCAGGATGGCTCAATGGTTAGAATATCAGAATCTAAATCAGACGTTCCTATTTTCCAGCCATATCTGCGAAAAATTCTGGCCAGTACGTGATTAAGTCCCAAGAAGGACGAAACCGGTCTATTGATTGAATTGCTCTTTCTAAACTACACAATTTTTAGTTTATACTGACAAATGTATGTACTTCTTGGTTCAAATGTTTACATCTAGATCGCAACATTGATTACAGTAATCGTTATCCTTATCTGCGCAACTAATGTTCGTTTAATAATATAAATAATCATTTCAAGGACACTTCTCCATGTAGTGTGGGGTCTGCTCGATGATGACAGATTGGGGATGATTAGTTGGAAACTTGGATTTAGATGCATGCCATATAAGCTCCACCTAAAAGAAAAAAGACTAAGAGAGTTACATTAGTTATTATGTGACTGAAATTTGTGTAGTGTGCGGCAGGATGACTCAGCGGTCAGGCCACCGTATTTCGAAGCCGATTAGCCCAGGTTCGAGCCCTGTCCGCGGCAAATTATGAACTGTACGTGATGGGATCAAAATAAAGACGAAACCGGTCAATTGGATGAATTGTCTTTTGTACACTACACAATTCTTAGGTTTTACTGACTAAGTTATGTACTTATAGGGTCAGGTGTTTATATCAAGATCGTAACCTTGATTATAATAGTTGTAATGATTTAGCTGGTATTTTGACCCTTTTCTGTATTTGTTTTCTATAGATGCAAATGATATCGCGGAAACGGACCATGAGAATGATGACTGTTTTTCACAATCAAACCAGTTCATATCTGTGCAGGAATTATTAAATAAATCAAGGTACTTTTTTTTCATTTCATTAAACCACATTCCTTAACACATTGCATTCTTTTATTCTTTTAAAATAGAATTATTATTTTAGGAGGCCTAAAAATTTAAAATTATAAAAAAAACAAAAAATATGTTAAAAGTCTTTCATTGTTATCTTTCATAATTAAACAATATTATTGTAAAATAAAATATTATTTATTATAAATTTGTATGAAAAGCTACTTGAATGCGCAAACAATATTATACTCTTATTCATGGAATGGCATTTACTTGACCAGATGTAAAGCAAAAAAAAACCGAAATATGCTCAGCAAATTAAAATAAATATTAAGTATATATTATTGCTTCAAAAATGCACAGCCAATCTTCTGGACCACTTAACTAAATTCAGAATAGGCCATTTGGAAAAGGGCTCACAGAACGAACTCGAAAGCCACGGCGCCTTCATTCTCAAAGCTATTTAAAACAAACAAACACACACACACACACACACACACACATCATATATATATATATATATATATATATATATATATATATATATATATATATATATTGATAGTTTCTAATTTCACCATTTTTAAAATGTAAGAACAAAACAACGTACTCCATGGAATAACATTTATTAATAAATCTTATTTCTACCAGTATCTACAGCCATTATTCTGGATTCGTTAGTATATTCGTTCATTCAATCCCACTGTACATGTGTTGTAACCAATCTCCTCTTCGTTATTCTAGCCTTTGTTTTGCGCAATTTAGACCACTACTTTTGTGCAATTTAGACCACTCCTTTTGCGTAACGTCATTTGGTGTGTCATCGCTTTCATTGTAATTGCGTCCGTAATTGATGTATGTGTCGTATTTTGCGAAGCGTTGGCTATTTTTAAAGGCATGTCGGTTATGTCTTTGTTCCAGTCCAATTTAATTTCTTTTTGAATTATTTTCTGCACGTTTAAGCAGGGCTTCAGCTTATTAATTGCAATAGCTTCAAAAGCCAGAAGCATTTTCTCTGTTTTTGCCTTGTAGAGAACTGAAAAATTGTTACTACTAACAGCATGACCTGTGAGTAGTACATGTTCGCAAATTGCTGATTTTTGTGCAGGAGCTGCACCCCTCTTTAATAGTTTTTGAGGGAGATGCTGATTTATTCTAGTTTCGAGCCTCTTTTTTGATCTGCCGATGTACTGAGCGTTGCAGGTACATTGAAATTTGTATACAGACAAAGGTGTTGACGTCACAGAGAGGCTATCTTTTTCATTCGTGCGCATCAGTTTTGTTGTGTTGAACACCACTCTCACCTGTATTGATGGAAACTGTGCTTTTGTCGCTCAAATTACTTTTCGTTTGAAGATTTCCGCTGGAAGATCACCTCCAAAGGGAACACTAAGCGTTACTATCTGGGGAGTTTGATTTTCTTCCAAATTGGCCACGATTTTGTTGCGTTGCCTCAAGTTGTATTCGATGAACCAGGCCGGATATCCATTATTTCTCAACGCTTCGCGAAGCAAATTTAGCTCTACTTCAATGTTGCCCGGTGAACAAATCCTGCGTATTCGTGTGCCCAAATTCATTATTAGGTTTCTTTTGTACGCCCTTGGCACACTACTCATATAATGGACATATTGTCCAGTCCAGCTTGATTTCTTGTGAACTGACCTTGAGAGAGTACCTTCTTCATCTCTCGTTATTCCTACATCTAGGAAGGATAAATATCCGTTTTTTTCTTCTTCTATTGTAAACTGGATTGCCTGGTCTACCTTGTTTATGTGATGTAGCAGTGAATTTGTATCTTCATTCTGTTCAATAAGCTGAAGCCCTGCTTAAACGTGCAGAAAATAATTCAAAAAGAAATTAAATTGGACTGGAACAAAGACATGACTGACATGCCTTTAAAAATAACCAACGCTTCGCAAAATGCGACACATACATCAATTACGGACGCAATTACAATGAAAGCGATGACACACCAAATGACGTTACGCAAAAGGAGTGGTCTAAATTGCACAAAAGTAGTGGTCTAAATTGCGCAAAACAAAGGCTAGAATAACGAAGAGGAGATTGGTTACAACACATGTACAGTGGGATTGAATGAACGAATATACTAACGAATCCAGAATAATGGCTGTAGATACTGGTAGAAATAAGATTTATTAATAAATGTTATTCCATGGAGTACGTTGTTTTGTTCTTATATATATATATATATATATATATATATATATATATATATATATATATATATATATATATATATATATATATATATATGTATATATATATTATTGGAAAGAGAAAAAATGTTTCATAATTGAGTGGATTATGAACAATTTATTTTGAGAATATTCAATAAATCTTTGCTATATTTGGTTTATACACATTATTGGCTTTCGTTTGATTAATTGGATGACTATTAGTCTGATTTTCAGTTTGTGTCTATTTTTTGTTGGCGATAAATTTCAGGTTGAATTGTGAATAAAGATGCGGACGTGTCTCTATGCGCGTCTGCGTGCTTGAAGAACTATTTTCAATGTGAATTTGAGTTCTGTTTGTAGTCAAGTTCTTCTTGTATTGATGGATAGAGATTTGACAAACTGCTCGTTTTGTTGGCTGTTTCGAATATGAATGTTTTCCCTTTATGTTAAATACTGTTTGTTGCGAAGAGCTAATATATATGCAAGTATGTATTAGGTTTTGCGAACCTAGTAACAAATTAGTTCAGTTGTGCCTTTGGTTTATCCTTCAGGTCATAACTGAACTAATTTTTTACTAGGTTCGCAAAACCTAATACATACTTCTCTTTATGTTGTCTTTCACATCGCTTTGTTCTTGAGATTAGTTTTGTTCTCTTGGTAGCAACGCAAGAGATGCTGATTGCAGTGAAGATCACTCATACTATTGTTCAATATTTGTCAATATTAACGAAGGTATTTGATGACGTTTGCGCAGCTGTTTTCCTTCCACTTATTACCAATTCAAGTTATATGTTTAAACTGCTTTTGTATAAAATAAACTTAACTTCAGTTTGCCTTGTTTGTCAACCATAGTTTTTTACTTATAACAAAACATTGATTAGAAACTTATTGCCATTATTAAATATTTTAACATGCTCTGGTGCATAAATTTGACAATATTTAGCCAATGTCGCAACAATGACATCCGGTTATTTTAGTTACTATGTATTCGCCTGTGTTCTCGAATGGATTAACTCAGAACAGTTATACACGTGTCATGTAGCGAATCATAAACTATTTGACTATCATGTCATTTGAATGAAGTAATGATCTTGTTAACTTGTGTGATTTTGTTGCTTAACTTCACGGATTTCAGATTAGCACAATATGTATATGTTTCTCAACTTTCTGTGTTTATTGTGTCATGCAATTGCAAAGTTGGGATGCAAATCATCATAACAAGTAACAAATATCACAGAAACCTTTACTTCATTTTTTTTTGCTTTTGGTTAATTCTTTTATAGTTTTCTATTCGGTATTTGTTCCAATTATTTCATTTACATCTTATCGAATGATTGTATGCGTTTACACCGTTTCTCACAACCCGGTATTTATTAAAAATTAAAGTATTTCTGTCTATTTAAATTTTAAACTGCTATTTTAATTATTATCGCGTTTTACTTCTGTATGGTATTGTCCTGTGTTTAAAAATGGTAATTTAACCTTGCAATTATCTCCAACATGTTTTGAAGTCTTGTTGTCTTTACATCATTTGAACTAACTTTCATGTTATGTCAAAAAAACTTGGTTTGCTTATTTGTTTGAGTATATAATTATTGTGGGAATATTATAGACCAATGGGTTTAACTGCAACTGAAATAATTTCCTTGTTAAATAGTGGGATAAAGAAAAATGTAATGAAGTCCATGCAACAGGATCTCAGGTGAGAAAAACAATTGACATTAAACTATTATTATTGTCCTTTGCTTTTTCAATTGCATTTTAATCTTTTTGTCATTAAACATGCAACTCACATGTCCAATAGCCTTCAAATGCTAATGATTAAATCCAACGTAATTGATTTAAAATTCAATTGCAATCTCTCAACAATTTAACACTTTTCCGTTGCGAACATTTCATAAAATGGATTCACTTAATATTTCGTCTAAAGTGGTATCATTGCAGGTTTTATGAATCAGAATTCATTGTATGTAACTATTAGCATATCCCTATGGATAAACGGACAAACGAAATTAATCGATATATTTTTTTGGTTTAAACATTTATTTATTTAGAAAAATTACCTTAAATAACACATTCGGCTATTCAAATATTTTTCTTTTTCTTACACTTACAGAAAAAAATCAATGATATTAGAGGTACGATTTTCGTAACTTTTATCCTCCCTTCCTGAGTTGCAAATATTAGTTTCTCCTTAAATTGTTTCTTAAGTATTTGTCTAATTTTTCCGACAAGTTTCCTTGAGCATTTGTTGAAATTTCCTACGTAAATGTGTTGATTTATATTCTTAATTATCAAATTATAATTTTTACTTAAAACCCCACTATTGGCAACCAGGTAGATAATTGATATTGAAATCTTTCGATAATTTTTGAGATTAGAGCATTAAATTTTATTTACGAATTCACATTGTTGTTGTTGTGATAAAAACTCCATTATAAATTGATTGAGGCATTTCTTCAGCCTGATTTTTGATGAAATACATTTCGGCGCTGAAATCACTTGGTTTATAAATTCTTCTAAATAAATTCTTTTTTTAATTGCTGGACAATTATCTTGAAGTATTCTTTGTGTATTTGAACTTCAATGTAGGATTGTATCAAGTGTTAACTTTAAAATAAATAAATTGGTTCGATTTCGGGAATGGAATATTTACCAAATTCACATTGTGATTAACATGAGGTTGTTTCAAGTTCCGCTTTTTGACGAAGATTCTCATAAACAGTTTCCAGGGTTCCATTGACGGTTCCAGGTTCATCACAAATTATAAAGAAAGAATGATGGGATTATAAAGTTTCGTTTAATATCCCTACTTATATATATTATCGAGTAATATCACTATGTCTACTCACGTTTCACTTGTTATTGTTCGTTTTTAGATTTCATTTTACCCTTCATTTCGATTTGCTTTCTCAATAACAATAAATTGACGAAAGTTACTACGTTAGATTAAATCCATTCACATAAATAAGTGAATTAAATAACACCACACGACTCTCAATCTGAAATCAAATTCTAAACCTTTGAAAGTTTTATAATGTTTACCTTTGAATATCAGAACTTGAAAAAACTTTTCACTTAAATGTATTAACAACAAATTTGTCTTTCAAATTTTGTAAAGGTAATAAAAATTTATATACAGCTATAAATAATTTTTTATCAGACGATCATTTAAATTGGGATGAAATAACCAATGAGCACTAGTAACTTGTGCTCAAGTACTTTAACAGGTAGGATAAAAATTGTAATTTATATTTTATTTGTCATCTTATTCGAGATCAATCAAAGCCTCTTCTGAAGCAAGTGCAGAGCAATTATATGAGCACGTAAACCACGCCTACTCTCCCGATGCTTCGAGACAAAAAACGAGTACTTTGACATTTTCAGAACTGTCAAGTGATTCTACTTTATCTTCAGATGGTTCTGTTAGCTCTGACGATGATTGCGCAAACGTTCATAATCAAGAAGATAAAAGTCGTCGTAGATCAGCTAATGAATTGACATCAATACTGCGACGATCTGGTAAGAGACTGCACATATCGGAGTTTGTAGAAAGAAGTTCATTACAAACGAATAATTCTGACAAAGTGCTTTATAGAATACGGTTAAAACCGTCGCAAAAGTTATTGCAACGTGCCATCATGGAGGTTTTTGAAGATATTGAAGCATATGCTTGTAAGTGACTTACTATTTTCTGCATAATTCCACACACACGCAATCACACATGTTGGCTCATATTTATATATGCATATTTATTTGTTGGTTTATATCTAAAATCTGAATGAAGTGCGTGACCAAGGTAACACACAGGATATGTTCCAAGAATCTGATATAAAGGGGTCCAGATAGGAACCCCAGTTTTGGCAATAATGGAAAATACAAAGATATTGTACATAAATAACGAAATTACTTGATGAATTGAATTTTCTACCTTAAGTAATATTTGATTTTAATGACTGTATATATATATATATATATATATATATATATATATATATATATTAGAAATAACGTATTAATAAGAAAATGGATAATGGATATTTATTTCTGAGACAAATAAACTTCATTTTACAATCTTTTATTTATATACATCCTGGTATTCATTTATATATATATATATTCATTGTACACTATATATATATATATATATATATATATATATATATATATATATATATATATGTGTAAAAGACAAAATAACTTCTACTTGATAATTTGTGTTTTCTATATTTAGCTGATAATATATATATATATATATATATATATATATAGGATAGAGAAAATTTTGAGAAATATGGGAAGATATTAGATATATATATATACATATATATATATATACATTTATCTAATATCTTTCCATATTTTTTATTTCTCAAACTCTCTCTATCCCTATATATATATATATGTATATATATATGTATATATATATATATCTCAGCTTTAGATAGTAACATAATAAGTAGAGTTATTTGTATACACACACACACATATATATATATATATATATATATATATATATATATATATATATGTGTGTGTGCAACAAAATAACTCTACTTGATAATTTGTTTTTTCTATCTTTAGCTGACAATATATATATATATATATATATATATATATATATATATATATATATATTGATAGTATCTAATTTCACCATTTTTAAAATGTAAGAACAAAACAACGTACTCCGTTCGCAAAATTGCTGATTTTTGTGCAGGAGCTGCACCCCTCTTTAATAGTTTTTGAGGGAGATCCTGATTTATTCTAGTTTCGAGCCTCTTTTTTGATCTGCCGATGTACTGAGCGTTGGAGGTACATTGAAATTTGTATACAGACAAAGGTGTTGACGTCACAGGGAGGCTATCTTTTTCATTAGTGCGCATTACGTTTGTTGTGTTGAACACAACTCTCACCTGTATTGATGGAAACTGCTTTTGTCGCTCGAATTACTTTTCGTTTGAAGATTTCCGCTGGAAGATTACCTCAAAAGGGAACACTAAGCGTTACTATCTGGGGAGTTTGATTTTCTTCCAAATTGGCCTCGATTTTGTTGCGCTGCCTCAAGTTGTATTCGAAGAACCAATCCGGTTTAGCCATTATTTCTCAACGCTTCGCGAAGCAAATTTAGCTCCACTTCAATGTTGTCCGGTGAACAAATCCTGCGTATTAATCTGCCCAAATTTATTATTAGGTTCCTTTTGTACGCCCTTGGCACACTACTCATATAATGGATATATTTTCCAGTCCAGCTTGATTTCTTGTGAACTGACCTTGAGAGAGTACCTTCTTCATCTCTCGTTACTCCTACATCTAGGAAGGATAGATATCCGTCTTTTTCTTCTTCTATTGTAAACTTGATTGTCTGGTCTACCTTGTTTATGTGATGTAGCAGTGAATTTGTATCTTCCTCCTTTTCAACGACCATGAAAGTATCGTCAACGTAGCGCACGCAAAAATGAGCGCCATTGGTAAATGGTTTTAAACCAGTTGTTTTTAAATAGTGCATGTCTATGTCTGCCAATACTGGTCCAAGAGAACTACCCATACCAATGCCGTCAATTTGTCTGTAGAAGACTCCTTTGAATACGAATTGTACGTTGGATGTGCATAATAGAAGTAGTTCTCTCATGTCGTCCACTTCTATCAGTGTTTCCGCTCCTGATAATCGTATATATTCACATAGGATATTTATAGTTTTATTTACTGGAATGCTAGTAAAGAGTGACTGAAGTTCTCTCTCTTGGACCGAAATACTGCATAACAAAAACTAGAATAAACGAACGTGAAGAAATGCATATGCAGGCATCAATGGAATGCTTCTTTGAAGATGCCACAAAACACAAATCAAATGAAAAATACGACATCTCGCTCTTTAAATCGGACCTCCGAAGTGCGTATGGCCAATATATGCGCACATTCAAAGGCAATAAACTGGTCACCAAAAGGCATCTAGAAGAACTGAATGAGCTACAACGAAACAAACAAGTCAGACCCATGAAGCCAGACAAAGGGACAGGCGTAGTGTTAATGAACTATACGGACTATAGTGAGGCGATGTCACAAATTCTAAATGACAAATCAAAATTTAAACGCGAAGAGGTACAACGCGACACTACGGCAAAATTAGAAAATTCCATAACGAAGATTCTAAACCGAATTATTTCGAAGGTCGAGGCTAAACAAGAAATCGACATAGAGCACAAAAATGCTTTTATTACAGAATGCAAACATGCCAAGCCCGTAGGTTCAACGCAACCGATATTATATGGGTTGCCCAAGGTTCACAAAATGACCAACAATGAAGGACTTCCGCCTTTCAGGCCCATTTTATCTATGATAAATTCCCCACAGCACAAGGCAGCCAGACTATTATGCCGGATTATAAAGCCTATCATGAAAGGAAGAATAGACCACGTTGTACAGGATAGCTTTCAATTTGTAGAAAAAATTCGCGACCTAAATTTGAAAGAGAGGAAAATGGTGTCCCTCGATATAAAGTCACTCTTTACTAGCATTCCAGTAAATAAAACTATAAATATCCTATGTGAATATATACGATCATCAGGAGCGGAAACACTGATAGAAGTGGACGACATGAGAGAACTACTTCTATTATGCACATCCAACGTACAATTCGTATTCCAAGGAGTCTTCTACAGACAAATTGACGGCATTGGTATGGGTAGTCCTCTTGGACCAGTATTGGCAGACATATACATGCACCATTTAGAAACAACTGGTTTAAAACCATTTATCAATGGAGCTCATTTTTACGTGCGCTACGTTGACGATACTTTCATGGTCGTTGAAAAGGATGAAGATACAAATTCACTGCTACATCACATAAACAAGGTAGACCAGACAATCAAGTTTACAATAGAAGAAGAAAAAGACGGATATTTATCCTTCCCAGATGTAGGAGTAACGAGAGATGAAGAAGGTACTCTCTCAAGATCAGTTCACAAGAAATCAAGCTGGACTGGAAAATATATCCATTATATGAGTAGTGTGCCAAGGGCGTACAAAAGGAACCTAATAATAAATTTGGGCACACGAATACGCAGGATTTGTTCACCGGAAAACATTGAAGTAGAGCTAAATTTGCTTCGCGAAGCTTTGAGAAATAATGGCAATCCGGACTGGTTCATCGAATACAACTTGAGGCAACGCAACAAAATCGAGGCCAATTTGGAAGAAAATCAAACTCCCCAGATAGTAACGCTTAGTGTTCCCTTTGGAGGTGATCTTCCAGCGGAAATCTTCAAACAAAAAGTAATTCGAGCGACAAAAGCAGTTTCCATCAATACAGGTGAGAGTGGTGTTCAACACAACAAAACTAATGCGCACGAATGAAAAAGATAGCCTCTCTGTGATGTCAACACCTTTGTCTGTATACAAATTTCAATGTACCTGCAACGCTCAGTACATCGGCAGATCAAAAAAGAGGCTCGAAACTAGAATAAATCAGCATCTCCCTAAAACTATTAAAGAGGGGTGCGGCTCCTGCACAAAAATCAGCAATTTGCGAACATGTACTACTCACAGGTCATGCTGTTAGTAGTAACAATTTTAAAGTTCTCTACAAGGCAAAAAAAAGTAAATGCTTCTGGCTTTTGTAGCTATTGGAATTAATAAGCTGAAGCCCTGCTTAAACGTGCAGAAAATAATTCAAAAAGAAATTAAATTGGACTGGAACAAAGACATAAATGACATGCTTTTAAAAATAGCCAACGCTTCGCAAAATACGACACATACATCAATTACGGACGCAATTACAATGAAAGCGATGAAACACCAAATGACGTTACGCAAAAGGAATGGTCTAAATTGCGCAAAAGTAGTGGTATTAATGCGCAAAACAAGGGCTAGCACAACGAAGAGGAGATTGGTTACGACAAATGTACAGTGGGATTGGGTAAACGAATATACTAACGAATTCAGAACAATGGCTGTAGATACTGGTAGAAATAAGATTTATTAATAAATGTTATTCCATGGAGTACGTTGTTTTGTTCCTATATATATATATATATATATATATATATATATATATATATATATATATATATATATATAGGGATAGAGAGAGTTTGAGAAATAAAAATATGGAAATATATTAGATATATGTATATAAATAAATAAATAAATATATATAAATATATATATATAGATTTATAAATATAATTATTAATATGTACACAAAGATATACATTTATATTTAGGTATACATATATTAACCTATTTTATTTTAGTGCGTTTGAAATCAATAAAGAACGAGCCGGAACTTACACCATTTAAACCAGCTCGATTTGCAATTTGCAAAAGTGAGACACCAGGTGGCCAAAGCTACGCAATTCTCTCACCAGTTATTGCTTCTCCAAAAGATGCATCTGACCTTGATTTCAAAATCATCTCACCTAAGCTGATCCAAGCAAACAGCACGGAAATGTTAACAAACGAGGAAGTCAAAGTAGAAAATGTAAGTTATATATATCTTGGTGTAAAACTAAAAATCATAAACGGAATATATGCACACACATATATATTTGTATATATATATATGTTATATAGTGGGTTGACTTTGAAGTCGCATTGTCGAAGACTTTGTATGAAGTCAGCTGCACTACCAATTCGACAGGAGATTATACTGTCCTATTTTCCCACATACCTCAACGAAATTAATAGTGGGTAAAGGACGTAATACCGGCTCCTACTGCTCAATCGCCAGTAAACACGAAACGAATGTGCACGAGATTATACTTTCCGTTCATGTTGTCTTCGGTTTATATTTCTGTTTCCATTTAAACTAAAACTAGAAACGCAACACCTGATACAAAATTGCAGATGCAATATTTTTCCGCCACAAACAATTCATAAATCACAATTCATAAATTGTTCTTGAGCCTAGTTTTTCGCCAACTTCTGTCTATTTCAAGAAATTCAAATAAAAGTTTTCTTAAATGGCACGACGCTGCATATCCCGAACTGTTTTACCGTCCTCAGCCAAGACATGCTAGTGAAAGGAATACTGGAATAGCTGCAGTAGCAAATATTAACTTTTACAATTTCATCTGATTAATATCATGAATGAAAACATGTTTCGTAGCATATTTTGTCGTATATTACGTCCCATTCATCCTAATAATTTGAAGAATTGCTCCTTTTTTTATACTAATAAATAGCATTATATGGTTTTCTAACAACTCACTCACAATTGTTACGTTGCTTTTTGTCGAATCGTAATACAATATAGTAGAAAAAACAAAATGCACTATAATAAATTTATTAGAAAACGACGTTTCCTGGAATGTCTACGACCTGCTAATCATGTTTGATTGAATGAACAACCACAGGGCAAAATCTTTGAAATTCTCGTAGCTTGAGTGTCAATAATAATATAGTGTGGTCTTTAGTGTTATGGCAACGAATGACTGCAAGTAAGAAAACGATTATTTCCGGAATATCAGGCATTTTAGCGTCATTCATTTAAGATGTGTTGAACTAGTATTATATTAATATTATATGCCAAATAAAATATTCTTATCATAGATTTTTGCTACGGCAATACTGTGTGATTAATCACATTTAAATATGGGTTCATTTATTTTCATCAAAACGCATTGCATTAAGCAACAGTTGTGCAGTTAACAGTCTTCAATAAATCGTGTTAATTTACTAGAAGAAGTTTTGCGAAAGATTTATAGCGTAAATGATTACTCTTTGTAGTGTTTAAATCCTCATATGGCAATTGATAAAATAAATTCTATCAAAGGTTTATGCCCTTATGGTAAATCCAATATAATTCCACATAATATAAATCGGTGAAGAAAAAATAAAGACTTTCGACGATTTATTGCTTTTTGTATTGATTTTCATTTTTAACAAACTGCCTTATTTGGTTGTACATCAGTCATCAAAATTCTTCTGCGACACCTGTAATAATCATGTGGCATTATTTAAATTTTATCTGTAGCTCTACTTGGATGTTGTAGACACCTGAAATCTAGTTTTTCGAAAAATAGCAAATCTTATGTCCATAAAGGTAAGCGTTACCAAAATTACAAATAATTAAACATATAATACAATGTGCTATGTGTTACAGCTCTGTGTAAAGCATTTAAGACATGCCTATGGTCACAAAAATATGTCCAGAATTGCGTAATTTTAATAAAGAAATCTTCTGCTCTGCTGCGAGTATGTATAATTTTCGTTAATAACATTTTACCTTGAAGAGATTTGTATTTTTGTGCAAAGTAGTCTTTTTTGTATTTGAAATATGTTTTCAAAAAAACGTTCGGAGCTTATATTTTTTATTGTAAATTTGCCTCTGTTTCAACAGTATAATAACGTAATTAACAAATTAACAAATTTACAAAAAACATTAAAGCCTAGGTTTTGCCTAAAATCCGTGGAAATGATACAGAAAAATACCTACGGCGCTAACTTCAATGTGGTGATTCCTATTTTTAAAAAGGAAATATATTTTAATTATTACTACTTATTTTCATTTAAAACTCCTGCTGGAGAGCTAGCATACACAATCGATTAGAATTATCACTGAACATTGCTTTGCAGTTTTTAGTTCAGAAGGACTTTGTGATCTTGTGATCTTATTTTCTGACTTATGTATCAGTATTTTCACAAGCTCATAGAAAAATAGGTGTAAACGTGTGACATTTTATTATAGTCCGTTAAAAGTCCAAAATCATAATTTCAATATCGCTACTAAGATTCGATAAAGTAAATATGTTAGTTTGGCTAAGTCCCTGAGTACGCCAAAATTCGTGAAACATTTATATTTAATCGCAGAGACACATTTTTCTAGAATACACTTGCTCACATACTGCAAAACATTAGCTTTTCAGCTCAACTCCTGACTCTATAATGCGTTAGGATTGCGATTGGATGATTCAATCTACCTATTAGCGTATTCTACTAATTTTCGAAATATATATCTATTTATAATAAATTCTGCGCTGGTAAATGATAACACGGGTATTGAGAAAGGTAGTAAACAATTATAATTTTCCGTTTTAATTGACATGCAGTTGATAAGTTTCTAAATTAAAATAACAAAAAGCTAGTAGGTGTATACATCTATATTCTCAAATGTTTCGTTTAACTATATATATATATATATATATATATATATATATATATATATATATATATATATATATATATATAACATCGAATTGTTCAGAGTAATCTTATTCTTATTTGTACAGAACACTAAATTGAGTTTACCAGTCGTTTTATTCTTATATGTACGGAATAATAATTTAAATAGCCAGTCTTGTTTGTAGCACGACTAATGTTTACAGTCATTTTGTTCTTGTACGTACAGAATACTATTTTAATTTCATCTATGTTCGTAATGTTAGATTATGAATACTCCTCATTATCGTATATTAGGTCAATTTTCTAGAACAGTCGTTTACGTTTGTTTAAATTATTGTTAGCATTATTAATGATAGTTATCATCGTAAAATTTGATTGACACTCAAAAGGCTATTTTATTATAAAATGATTCGCGGCTTTCATCCGGGAAGTCTGAATTCAACCCCCGTTCGAAGAACCAATTTTTCTCGAGATGGCGATTTAGTACACAAAACTGACACGGTACATTGCTCCACATCGGTTTCCAATGAGTCGTGACATATATATATATATATATATATATATATATATATATATATATATATATATTAGAGTGCACGTTGAGAGGTAAGATTCCAAAAGTCTTATTGTTGTTATATCGTTGAACCATTTAAGACTGTGTGAATAGCCCAGTTGAATTTAGTTTGCAGCTTCCAAATAAATATCAATCGAATTTTATGCCAGTAACACAACATAGCAGTGCTATGTCATTTGCATGAACTGCCGAATTTAAATCATTTTTGTTAGCATCAAAGCTCAACAGAAGGCTGCATAACACCAATTAGTATATTATGTTTATGAGCCCATAGACATTGCACGTCACTAGAGTGTTGACTTCTCGAGATTTAAATTTTCACTATCGTAAATATTGTGCAGCTGTCGCTGGATTCATGTAAGGTTTAAGCATTACACAATTTGATAGCAGGATTGGTGAACAGAAATTTCTAAATAAAATTCGCAGATTTCAAATGAGTATAAGTTATTTTTTATGTTTTAATGCAACATGACCGAATAACCGTTAGTTTATTTTTGTGATTTGTTTGTACCTTAATTTGCCTTCATCTGTGAGCAACGGAACATTCGAAAAACTTGTTTAAAATGGTTGTGTATGAGTAATTCGAGAATTTCCTCTACGAACAT
The DNA here is from genome assembly GCA_029291075.1 of Eudiplozoon nipponicum. NCBI lineage: Eukaryota > Metazoa > Platyhelminthes > Monogenea > Mazocraeidea > Diplozoidae > Eudiplozoon > Eudiplozoon nipponicum. The sequence goes on from JAQBSW010001125.1 coordinate 106,648, forward strand.
TTTATTCTTTTAATTTCCAAACGTAAGCCCTTTTATGAAACTTGCCAAACAAAAAATAACGGCTGCAAATGTACCTTTGGGCTTTTGAAATTTAAAGAAAAAATATAGAATGTTAGTTTTATAGAATTTTTAACAATTTTTCTTACGAAAACTTTGAGGGAATTTGAACAAACTGATCTATACTAAGTGTCATTTTCAAGTAATTGTTGACGATTTCGCTCTAGTTTGTTATATAACGGCCTTCAATTTTTAATGGATTCCATGGCATTATCAATAAAGGTGGGTGTTCTGATGTAAAAAGACTGTGGAAATTAATTAATTTACATTAATAATTGCCATATTCTTGCGGAAAGTGTTTACTGTTGACAACATCTTTCGAATCGAGCATCCGATTTATTCAGGTTAAAAATGGAAGCAGTAGAGTGAAATACCTTGTTTCGCAAATCAACGGCCAGGTAAAAAAAACATTTCTTGTTGCGCAAAAAATGTATCGTCCGTAAATATTTTATCTTTTCACGGATTTATCATCAGACAAATAATACCGGAACTTCGTTTGATTAGTTATGCATCCTTATGAATTATTGCATTGTTAGTGGATCTGATACCAGACATGCTGTTAGTGGAAGAATTGAAGAAAACGTATAACTTAAAAATTTCCCTTTATAGGACAATATATGCTTAGGGTTTCTTTAATCAAGGTTGCGATCTTGATTTAAAAACCTGACCCAATATTTACATACATTTGTCCGTATAAACTAAGTAGTGTATAGTGTGGAAAAGCCAATTCATCCAGAAGACCGGTTTCGTGTTTATTGGGATCTTATTATGTACTGTCCAGAATTTGCCATGGGCACGTCTGCTTTGGAATCTGATGCTCTAACCACTGGGCCACCCTGCCGCACACCACACAATTTTCACTTGTATACTAACTAATGTTTCTTGGTTAGACTTTCCTTTAGGTAGATCCTATATAACATCCCTTTAGCCCTAAAGTTCCATATAACCATCCACAATCTATCATTGTAGTACAGATATCACGCTACACGGGAAAGTGGAATTGATAGGAACATTCATATAATTAAACGAACATTATCTAGGCGGGCGGTGATAAAACTTTATTTAAAATATTTTAATTGTTATTGTGTGTACTTTGAATGTTTTAAAGTAAGGAAATTTGATTTTAAATTATAGTTTAATTCAGTGTAAGGTTATTAGAGTTGACCAGTCTGTGATTTTTTCCCGTCTAATTGTTTTTATTATTCAGGAAAGTCTTGGAAATGTGCTCCAGTTTTCCATTAATTCCTCGCAGGAATTTAAAAGTGATCTTCATAATGTGTTGGACGATCTGGACGAGCAAATTAGAGAATTAAAAATTATTATCACCACTCACCTCGATCGCGTGTTATGTCCACTTGTTTATCGAACTGACAATGCGAAACGTCGTCTTCTTGAAGAGTTATACGACGAGAAAACACAAAATCTGAGGAACGATGATCTTGTTCATGATGAATTTGCTCATTTTCGTGCTGAGAGTTCCTTGGATGAGAGTAAGGACTGGAAATTCGGCAGTATAAAATCACAAAAAAATCATTCTCCTGAAAGATTTAACACAATGCTTGAGGAGTTTACAAATCAGGTCAGTAATAGAAAGCTGAAGGCTTAACATAATTAACTGTTTGAAGACTTTGTCAAAATGTTTTGTTTCGTATAACACAAACACTATAATAACTCCCTTAAGAGAGATATTAGGAAAATCTAGTTATCATTTAAATGTTTCCATTAAATCTGTTTAAATATCTATTTAACAAAAATTTTGTGTTTGGCATAAGCACCAATCAAATATTTGTTTAACCGATCGCACAGAATAGAAAAATTATCATAGTGTGAACGAACAAAGCATTTTTGCCTTCTTCTTTCATCGTCAAAGCATAAAAGATAGCTAACTAAATTGAATAAACACATAATATATGCATGTTTATTAAGGTGTAATATTCTGACAATGCTTCCGTCTCTGGTAATCTCAAATATTTTGCAATTTACATTAATTGCGGGTGCGAGACTTCATTTTAGTCACGAGGTAAACAGGAAAAATTCGAAACGCGTCAATACATGCAACTGAAAGTTATCTTCTATAAAGTATCTCTTTGTAAGAATCAATCGGACGACGTGATTACATTTCCGAAATTACTTAGTTTATTATCAATAAAAGTTTGAATGTATTTGTGCTTTGTATAAAAACTGTAGCACACCATATATGTCCTAAAAGAATTTAAAATTTAAAATTATATATTAAATTTTGAAGCAATTTTTCAGTAATGCAAAGTGTGGCGTTTTGATTCAAAACTGTCGCATACCATTCATGAGTTAATTGGCTTCAGATTTTGGTAAGGGAATCGTTTGCTAGTTCTAGCGCGAGAAATTTTACCTGTAGTTATTGCACATATTTTCGATCAGAGTAGGCCTTAAACTTAGTGAAATTAAGCACTTTTCTTTAAGCGTATGCACTGATTTGCACTTGAATCACATGTGGCTTGGGCTATTTTGTTTTTTATTTACATATTTTTGGCTTCTGAAGACAATTAAACAAATTTATAGAAATCAATATTCTGACGTTGATCTGTTCAATTAATGTTGTTTCATAATTTAAAAAAAAATTAATTAAAATTTCAATTTTTGAGTAAGTGAATTAATGAATTGAGTTTATTTACGTAAATAATTTGGTCAAATTTTATCACGCATTTTTATCAGTGGAAAACGACAGATGAATAATTATGTATTCCTAAAGATTGAATATGAAGATTATTCAAGAGTATAGGATTTCGATATTTAGTATCATTCTTCCTTTATTCCTCAACAATATGATTGATTTGTTTTTGTTAGAATTCTCAGTTCATACCCTGTGCATGTCTAGTTACTCGTGTAAGTCATTTGGGAAAAAATAATACAACCACTAAAGATTTCTTACAAATTAACATCTTCAACTCAAAGATTAATTAAACCATATTTAATGATAACAGTCTATTTTGTATAAACTAGCATTATTTACTTTTTTCCTATTTAACAGTGCTTATTATATAATACTTAAACACCCATTTAACAGTTCTGGTAATATACTAATGCTGAGTTTACTAATTGATTTCCTATTTCTACTGAAGGTCAAATAACATTTATTCCTAAGGATTAAATATGAACATTATTCCAGAGTAGAGGATTTTGATATTTAGTATCATTCTTCCTTTATTCCTCAACAATATGATTGATTTGTTTTTGTTAGAATTCTCAGTTCATACCCTGCGCATGTCTACTTACTCGTGTAATTCATTTGGAAAAAATAATACAATCACTGAAGATTTCTTACAAATTAACATCTTCAGCTCAAAGATTAATAAATCCATATTTTGTGATAACAATCTTTTTTCTATAAACTAGCATTATTTCCTTTTTTTCTTATTTATCAGTGCATATTATATAATACTTAAACACCCATTTAACAGTTCTGGTAATGTCATAATGCTGTGGTTACTAATTGATTTCCTAATTCTACTGAAGGTCAAATACCATTTATCAAGACACAAATTATGCGAAGTTTCTTAACTACAAGGTGACTTAATTTTTTCTCTGTTTGATTTAATCCTAATTGAAATCTTTACTAAAAATATTTAGCTCCCATTTATAAACCAATAGGCATCGCGCTATTTAGAATCAGTCTAGCATATATTTTCTCATCTATATTCATTATTCGAGTTACATAAAACGCGTCTCACATTTTATTTGAAATCCAATTTATTATATGTCGTGATAAAACAAATGAGAGTGATATTTTTATAAGAAAATGAACATTGGTTGCGCTGGAATTGATAACTAATATTTAAATCAAGCTTTCGATCTTGGTATAACCACCAATAATATAAATCAAGGTGTTTACATCTAGAGGGATGTTAACAGTGCATAATTTAAATTCTCTGCAAATTAATTGGTCTCTAACCAAAATTATCTTTTTACGGAGGAATGAATATTACCTTACAACTGATTAATGTTAATAGACTTATTTACAAAACTTGCAATGATATTGCCATTAATAGAAATATAGTTATGAGTGACTTTTATTATTTTAGCGAAAATTACTTGAAAAAATACCCAGAGATGTTCTCGACATAACTGAGATCTTGTCCAATAGCAGATCAATGAAATCAGTAACAGCATCAACTGATGAAAAAACATCACCGAAATTACTGGATAGTGAAAATGAGCAGAGATCTATAAATCTGAATAATACTCACGTGTAAGTCACGTTAAGGCATTGCTAGGAAAGAGGTAAAATTTAATCCATTTTTGCAATTTCATTGTATTTCGAGATGGCAAATACTAATACCAATATCTTGCGTGTTACAAATATGTCATTTAAATGAAATTTAACTCTATATTTTATTTTTTGGTTTTATTTAAAAAGATATTATTTAATAAATTTTAAAGAGCATAGAGCATATTTAAAATAAATTACTACAATGTATTTGCATGTTTATCAACTAATTTTTTCGTTTAAAGGCTAAAACTCGAGCCATCATTTCCGAAACACTAATAATTTTCTGTTCCTAAATGGAATATTCTTTGGACATTCAAAGGCGTAATAAATTTTGCTTCTTACTGATAATCACGAGATTTTGTAATAAATTGTAATAAAAAACATTAACAGTTTAAAATATTTTTCAAATATCTTTAAGATCCAGTTATTGTCTTTATAATTGTTGAAAGTAAAACTAAAAATGTCAACGCATCATACCTGACGTTACTGCAGTTGCGAAAAGTACGAACCCATGTATTTCAAGACCATGAATTTAGATATAGGCTTCATATACTTTAGAAAAGCACTTTCGCTTCATTTTATTAACTATTTTTCTGAAAAAAATGAAGTGGTTTGGTCTAAACTGAAAATCTGGTCCACAAATATATTCACAAAACATAAGTAAATTGGTGCAAATTTTGCGATAGAAGAAAAATAACAAAACACACATCAGCAAGGAGCATCAAAATTGTCGTTGTATGGCCAGTTCATGAAATATATAGTTTTGTTTGCACATTCATAGATAATGCCTATTTAAGCCATTATTCACAATTCACTGATGTATGATTTCACACGTAGCCTTAATTAAATTTGAAATGGGGTTTCTTAGTATGTTGTACTTTTCTGATGACAAGATATATTAAGGTATATATGGAGGTGCAACACCAATCCAACTTTGCACCCAGCGAGTGGGCTTGTTCTCCGTCGAGCAATAATTTGCTGCATCTGTCTAAAAACTATTGCTAGCATGTACAGTTCAGATTGTAGATGATTTTCGGTGCAGGAAATAATAGACAACCGAAAATTGTTTCTAGCTTGGGAAAGAGTTGCTCATATGTTAGTTTAATAGACACCGAAGCTGACGAGTGCAGAGTTGAGCACTTTACGCGAAAAATTCCACACAGTATCTGAACAGTTTCCTATAAGTACGAAAAATTAAATGATGTATAGTTTATACTGGCAAAGGTGTATAAAATGAGATTGCCAATTATATAGAGCACGCAAACTTGATCTAAATATTTGTTATCATAACCTACACTATCAATGGTCGTTTAAATATACAAATTATCAATTCCGAACCACATATTCAGGTAGTTTTTTGTGTTCTATAATACAAGATTATATTTGTCAAGGTGCATCTTGAGGTGAAAAGAGAGGAGATTCTAACAAAACTCGTGAGTTTGGTTTATTATTGAAATTTAGGTGTAGCGTATGGCAGTGTATCTCAGTGGTTAGAATACTAGACACCAAAGCAGATGTGCCCCAGTTCGATCCCCGTACGCGGCGAATACTTTACAATACGTGACCAGACGAATTGCGCTCTCAGCATTTCACTATGCCTATTATATTCTAACAAATGCATATATAATGCAAATGATGATCAAATCAAGCTCGTAATCTTGATTTAAAAAATATTCTTCGGCGCTCGTGCAAGAAATGTTCGTTTAATTTTACACATATTCAAGACAATACTACTTCCTCGGGTAGAGTATTATCAGTTATATAATGACAGATTGAGGGTGTCTTGTTGGTTATTTTGACCTAAACAGATGTCATATAGGCTCCAACTGAAGTAACGTCCAACAGAAAATCTTTTGTAGTATATAACTGAAAACTGTGTGTGGCGTGCGGCAGGGTGACTCAGTGGTCAGCGCAACAGATTCCGATGCAGACGATTCAAGATTTGAGCCCAATCCACGGCAAATTCTGGACAGTACATGCAGAGTTCTCTATGAAGACGAAAACGGTCTACAAGATGAAATGCTTCTTCCGTATTACATTTTGCTTAATTTATACTGCGATTGATTATCCATAATCTTTGCTGATCGAGATTTTTTAATGGGTAATTTACTTTGACATGATAAATATAATTTAGAAGTTATTAACTTACAGAATGAAACATTAAAAATTCTATGATGACTTTCTGCGAGTTACGTTTGCGGGTTGTTGCTTTGCACTATCAGTTTCACAAAGATCCGATTGATCACCATTTTCCAGTATGCATCTGTTTTTTCTTCTATCAGGCAGGGTGTGTATTCGTCCCTTTCTTCCAACGGCTTCAACATCAGTCATGCTAACTATTGAAAATGCGGTTTTAAACAATCTTTGCTTACTGGCGACGTTTCGGTGCCCTCTATCCAGCACCATCATCAGGCACTGAAACGTCGCCAGTAAACAAAGATTGTTTAACACCGCATTTTCAATGGTTAGTATGAATGATGTTGAAGCCTTCGGAAGAAAGGAACGAATACGCACCAAGCTTGATCGAAGACAAAACAGATGCATACTGGAAAATGGTGATCAATCGGATCATTGTGTAACTGATAGTGCAAAGCAACATCCCGCAAACACAACTCGCGGAAAGTCATCGAATGAAGCACGCACTGCGCAACAACACTTAAAATCATTATAAATTCTAATTAACATCATTTTAATTTTCTGAAATTTGCTATTATTATGCAGAATGTGGAAATGTTATCATATGCTTACTTTTTGTCTTCTTTGGTTCTTTAATAATATTTATATACTCGGAAAGTTTCTGACAAGCCATACAAATGAATATTTCCTAATCTTATTGGATTCATTTATGAACTTTCTTGTCTCATATGCAGTTAATTTACTCAGATTTGGCTTAATTCTTGTTTATTCTGTAATCAGAAAGCACCTAAGCTGTAGTTTATGCTGATATCTATGATTCGTAACTTAGCAGTTAATCAATTATCCATGGCAATATCATACATTGACTTTCATATTACGTCAAATTCCGGATTTGCAGCATGCACGAAGTTAAAACGCATTCACTGGCTTAATAATGATTGTATCACTTCCTGAGATAGTAACAATTTAACTCGTATAACATTTAGATGTATACATTAAACTGTCAGTTAACGACTGTTAACACACATGTCGTCACATCAATACGTTCTTTTTCTGATTAAATGCAAATTGTCTAAATTTTTAAGTTGGAAATTTTAAAATGAGATTTTTTTAACAGTCAGTAAAGTTTAGATTTTTATGAATGGGATAAAGTGGAAATTAATTGTTAATAGGTATGCGCCAGGCATATAGTATATAATCATATGAAGATAATTAGGAACTAAAAGAAAACACCAAATCCGGTAATGGGGAATTTCATTGATTTTAACATTTGAATTATAACTGCTATTTAATTTGTAGAGCTAAAAATGTACCCAATACCCTGTACACATTTAATCAAACAAACGTTGCGTCTAGCCAATATAAATTACAGGAAAATAAAAAATTATACAAACTTTGTTTTTGAAAAATAATTATCATGATATTTTAAAGTAAGAGGCTTATAAAAAGAGAATTTTATTATTAAATTAGTTCAATAAAATCTCCATAACAATGACTAAATTTCAAAAAATCTATCGAAAAATTCTGTTATATTTACAGAGTTATCTAATGAAATCAATAGTTAAATATTTGCTAATATTAGATTAATACATATATAATTTAGCTTTAAATAGTTTGTAGGAAAAAATTCCCTCGAGTATGTTCTAATAGCAAAAAGATTTAGAACGAAACTTGAATAAATATTGATTACAATTTGTAAAATACCCTCCAATCCGAAATTCTGTATTCATTTGAAAATTATTAGGAAAAATACTAGACTATTCATTTAGAAGAGTTAGTCGATCAGAATGTGTAGTAAAAGGTAATAATATTAAATATATAAAAATATTTCTTCATTTACAACGATCTGATGTTTATTGAAATCGCACAATTTCTAAATCAAAAACTGTAGTGTAAAGTAAAAATAAAAATCTGAACTAGAATATAATTATGATATTATTTAAATAGTTTATTGGCTTAGATTAGGGTTTTGAAGTAATAATAAATCTGTGTCCAATGTCGTTTTAATTCAGGAGCAAGTAATCAATTTTACTTTCGTGATATTTCTTTCTGATAATGAAGATAGCAATTTATATTTGACTTTCGCCACCGTAGTTTCATGGGTGTCAGATTGTATTCACTTCCTGCCTAACCGAATCGGTATATTTTGAGCTCCATTTTTTATTTGACTATAGTCAATTTGACAGAACCTAGAATTAATTGAATGAAATTTAATTTATACCATTTTTTGAATGTTGAAGTTAGCAGTAAATTATTCATGAAATATTTATTTTCTTTGGTACTATAATACTCATAAAAATAATCCAATGATTGGTGCAATCTACTGCTTAATAAATTTATTATATTGCCGGCTGGTTATTTCGTAAACGTTTTTTGTTCAACATTAACAAAATTCTAGGTGACACTGTTGAATCAAACCAGAACTTATATGTATCAAGAGCAGTTTTCCACTAATGTCTTTTTATCTCTTTTTTATTGTATTTAATTTTGTGAAAAAAGGAATAAAGACCTAGAGGATTTAAATTCCAACAATCACGTGGAGTGTATGCAAAAGTGTTCTGCAAATCGTCTTCTATACTGCTCCACGAAGCCACTTCTCGACCAATTGCTTCCCATGACGGATGAGATACTCAAAATCACAGAAGAACAACTGGTGGCAGACTTCTCAAAACAGAGTCTAGATCTGTTGATAACAATCCGAGTAAGCTTTTTCTTTTGCACCAAAGATCATATCTGTTAAATTTGACTTACTGCATTTAATCCTTTTAGTAGGCATATGCCCTAGCAAAAACTAAATCATATCTTGATATTCAAAACGCAATTCTGTTGCTAAGCTGTACGCAAGTTCCTACCAAATTGGACATTAAATGTCGCAGATAAACTGAAGTTTTCAGGAAAATTATTTTAGATATTTTCCTGTCATTAATCAACCAATCCTAATAATATTTTTAGAATATAATCAGTTGTTTGTTACACATTTTCAAATCAATATATAATAATCTGTGTTTTCTTAAAACGCGAAGTGTAATGACTATATTTTATAAATAAGTAATTAGAAAGTCTTAAAATATTTAACTATATTTTCTATTACGGCGATTGATATATACGATGAATGGGATACATATCGTGATATTTAGAATGAATTTTTTATGGTTTGCAAAAAAATATACATCAGAAAGAAAGTCAAAGCCGCAATTTTGTGAAGCCGGAGACTGGAGCACATACTCAGTACGTGGATCGTCTGCGGCGATCAACATATACAAGAATAGATTCTTCCTCATTTGTCACTTATCAGAATTAGTCACAAAATCTCGGGTCGGAATATAACCCAGGAATAATGATTTCTTATGAAATGTGAATGAGTTTTAGTATATCTTTTGTTATTACTAAATTCGCATCAGAAGCATAGAAATAGGCGTTTTCTGTGAGTCAAGGTGTATAGTTATTTAACATAAGGTAGAATCACAGACGTTTGCATCTAAGCTCTTGCAAAACTCTCAAATAAAAACCGGCACCTAGACCTACCTTAAGTTCACATTTTCTTCCATGCAATATTCGAAAAATTCGGTCCATATATAGTACGCTTTTATGTCTTCACACATAATGTGAACGAATCTGGCTATGCTCCGTCTTTATTTCTGGTAAAGTTATAATCTTTATAAACACAATAACTTCCAAACGAATTTTGAAAGCCGCAAAATGACACTAGGAAATTGCCAATAGGTGTCAAAATATTTTGATGAAACAAAACAATGGGAATTCAGGCTGCGTTAGTCGAAACGCAGATCAGACAATTTCGATTTATCTAGTTTTGCAATTTGATCATTTTTAAGCTCTTGTGTTAACTAAACATTCAGTGGGCACTTACAGTAGTAATTTGTTGTGATATTTGTAATTGGCAAAGAAAGAATGAGCGAATTAATAAAACAAATATGCAAGAAAAACAGTAATTTATTTATAATTGTATAAAATTATGCTTTAATAATGCTTTTATGATATAAACTTAAGTGTTCAAATGTATATGCCTAAAAGTACATTCGAGAATGTCTATTTAGAATATTATGTAGAATATATTAAACAGCTAAAGAATGCCTGTAGAAATCCATCAAAGAAGATACCATAAAATATTTCAGGTCCACGAATAGAAATATACCAATTAATCAAAAATTATAGAAAAATTTTAATTTGACATAATGAGAAAATGTAAATTTCAAGTTTGTCAACAGGTGGTGTTTTATAAACTATATGGATTATTAGAAAATGCTTAGAATTTGGGGTACAAACTTAGTTATTTCCGCTGTTGCTGTAGAAGAGAAGAGCGTTGCAAATTAGTATAATTTTAACTGCAGAGAATTTAACAACACGAATTGAACACAAGGCGAACAAACTTCTCAAAATTAATTTTAAACATAATTTTTTTCACATATTGATTGTATTTTAAATATAGACTCAGTGAGTTATACTCTTTAAGTGGAGCTCTGAATTATTTCAGATTTTAAATGCTTTTACTCAAAGACGTATGTCATCATTGCTCATAAAGTACAAGAGCTGATGTTGATGAAGGTCACTGGATCTGTAATGGTTTGAGTATTGTGTGACTATTATGGTTTTTCCGCTCACACTTAATGAAATCTTGCTTGTCCTTTAAATCGCGTAGTGGGGAATCTTTACAGATTTAACACATTGTGTATATAGTGAGACGAGTTAGAAGTTGCTTTGTTAAAGAATTCATTCGAATTAGATACAGAATACCTTACTGTCGAAATGTTTGACATTGTTTAATCTAATGTATATTAGGTTTTAAGCGTAGTGCTGTGTTGTAATGGCGATTTATTAGTATAAACTCGGTGCATGTGTGAAATGAATTACATATAATAATCAGGTTAACTTCTGAACATTTGACTAAGTCTGCCAAACATTATACATAAACCGCCAAAAGCGATCGCTATCATTAGAAGGACTTATATTTACGTAAATTAGAATGCCTTAGCGAAAATTCGATTGACAATGAGGATAAACGAGACAAAAGTAAGAACAATATCAGCCAACCGAAAATATGGACAGTTCACTCATCGGCCGCAAAACTCGTGAGAATGGTGCCAGATTTTTAACCGAAGTCAGAGCAAACGGTATTCGCTTATAATTTACAGGTAAACTAAAATTAAAAATGAATTGCAAATTAAAGAGAAAGCTGTTGACCTCCTATACACGCATGTTAGCACGGAACCACCCAAGTCATTACTCAGAAACTACTTTTTTAAATTGTGTTTCGCAATTCCGAAATCTAACCAGCGCGTTTTATGCTAGCTTCTGATCCTAAAATAAAATGGTTCCTAAATACAAATATAAATGTGACTGCGAGTTCTACTTCACTCTTTGATGATTTTAGTGTAAGATTCTTTATAGTATTGGGCTAAATTTTCTCTGGGCTTATGTTAGTTTTACATAGATTGAATTAGCGTTAATTTCTAATAAGTAAAACAACAATTTTACCGCTTTTGTTATAGCTAAGTTATTCAATTTACGCGCTTGTGTGCTTATGCTTATTTTAGCGTTATCTTGCACAGATAACAGAGCCGACAGACGATTTAAATGATTTTGTGAAACACCTATCCGTTCTCAGTCGTCTTCACTTTGGGGCATCGACTTCATTGGGTATTGCAGCAAATGTGGAACGTGTTCAGCAACTCTACGCAGTTATTAATGAGTATCAAGTGAAATTAGACGATGAGGCCAGAGCGGTGTTTCGGCTTCTGGAGCCGAGCTATGAAAAACTCAAAGTGAGTAATTCAAAGGAAATTGCCTTTCAAATAATGAACACATTTAATTGAAATACAAATCTTGTTTATAATTATTTTTGACAACGTAAGGTATTTTTATTTAAATGAAGGAAAACGTTGTCCAAATATATGCAACAATCTTTTTATTTTAATTTAATGTTGTATAAATTAGAATATTTGCTTTTTAAAAAATGTTGTATAGTTTCTCCATAGATTTTTAACGAAAATGAAGCAGTTGATCAGTTGTCAATCTCTTTTGCCTCGTTCTAGTCGTAACCAAATTTAATCCATATAAATCACATATTTTAATGAAGAAGTCTATAAATAGCAACATCATAAACTTGAAAATTAAACGGACAAGATGCGTACGATTCTCACTTGCAGACCTCTAGTTGGTGGGAGATACTACTCACAGAGGTGGAGTAAATGTAAAAGCAAATCCCAATGTAAAATCGTTGACGTTAAACTTTTATGAGCAGAAGTTAGTAAACTATTATAATTAAGTTTTCCTGCATAAGGTGAGCGCCGATCCTATTCGTTCTAGATGAGTTGCTCTGTACATTATGAAGGCTACCAGCTATGTATTAGTCAGTACACACTCGCTAAAAAAATATTGCCCGATTAAACTAATTCTATTCTTAATTATCTATACAATACCGTTACAATTATATAATGCACACAGTTAAAGTTTACACATTTCTGAACATTTAAATTTACATTTTGATTCCTCGTCAGCCAGTTGTTCTCTGTGTTTCATTCATGAAGAATAAAGTTTAAAGTTTCACAGTATTATTTATTATTCATTGCTTTGCTACTCTTGACGACCTGTAAAAGATTAAATAGGAAAAATCTTTATTTTAAGTCGGCAGAATTGTTTTAAATAGAATGAACATCACCTGCAAATATTCTACAAGAATTACATAACTGGGATAATATACTTAGCCAATATCGATATTCACTATTCTAGACCAAAAATATAAACTATCGTAAAAACATTAAAAAATTATTATTATTTCGCAGGTTCTTATCGTTTCAAAATTTTTTTATAGGAAACTAAATTTTCTACAAAATTTGTTTTTAAATCGAATGACTGTCTGTTATTTCTTATTTACCCATTTGCATAATACTTTAAAGAACGTGGTATGATACACTGGTAATATTATTTAGCAGATAAAATTTTCTTCACTACAAAATATATCGCCATGTCAATTCTGTAGCTTTTTTAATGAATCCATTAAGAATAGTTAGCTAACATTTAGCACTCAATTAATAATAATAATGACCAGCATTATCTTAGCCGTCACGTGCCGCATTATTATCTTAACCCATACAATTATTTTACTTTCTAAAATATTTTTCAGCAATTTTCCAATAGTTGTGTTGTTAACAGCATTACCATTAACATGTTTAAAAAGTTTTCACAATTGTCACCTTTGCCTTTAGTAGTATGCACATCTAAAACGTTTATTGTCACTTTGGTCCTTGTTGCAAATTAAATTTATAAAAAATGATCACATTAAAAAGTACATAAGCAATTATGCAATACCTGGACAGTGAACCATTTGATTTTAATAAAACTTTAGCATTTTCAATGGCTCTGATATATTGTCCTATTAGAATAGTTGCAATTTTTGGCTAATTTTATTGCTATGCCTTCATGGTAAACACAATTTTTAACTATTTATACTAAAAATTCCTGCCACGAATCATGATGGGATTTAGTAAATCCTCATATAAAAATTAATGAAAAATCCTTTCGTGCATCTATTTTATTATTAAGTGATAGAATACCGTTTCGTATTTTAGTACTGTCATACGTTCATTTAGAGACTAAGGATGGCTCACTGGTTCTTAACTTTACCATGTCTTTGTGTTTTTACATAATTTTAAATACAGTTGATCTATCGAAAATTATTCCTATTTATTTAATGTGGGAATCGGTATACAAAAGAACGCAGAAATTTCATTCGGTTTTGGTTTCTAGTTCGAGTATCGACTGGCGTATGATTCAGTCCTATTCTCCTTTTGACCTGCCAATTAGGAAACCGTTTACGAACAATGCAACTTTTATTGACGTGGACGTCAGTCTCAAACAGGGAGTGATTTGGAAACATGAAAAATTTAGTTGGAAGAATTCATATAACCAGTCTTGAATCTCATCTTCATTGGACTATTAAAAGTACGCTGAATCGAAAGAGTGTTCTTACAACCAGACATTTATTGTTCTGGCATTTAAGAGGTTTATAGTAGTTTATATAACATCTAGCTCAGTTGAACTTTAAATGAATAATTGTATATAAATTTTTACACGATTTAATATTTGGAAAGTTATTTTATGGTTGGTGAGAAAGTGTGGTGACTCAGCCGCGAATTGTGAGACGTTACACAAGAAAAATCTAATAAGATAAAACGTTTCGTCTGTTCTAACAAGGAAAAATGAAACTTCGCGCAAGATCAAGAAAGAATTAATTTTAATTTAAAATGCATCGCGTTTATATAGGTGATTGGCCTTATGGCCAATCGTATAGCAGAAGAATTTTAATTTCATACAATGTGGAAAATTACATCAACTTGTTCTGCTAGGGGAAAGGTAAAATGTCCGCCTCGTGTGGTTTGATTCGTACTTCAGGGCAAATTTTGGACCAAGTAAAGCAACAGGTTGAGGATCTACCAATAAATTAATATAAATAATATTTTAGAATGTATTGATGCTGGACAGTGATAAAATACCAAATTAGACAATGGTTATTGCTTCACAAAATTTAAGCCTAAGTGGTCGGTTATACTACGTGATGCAAATAAAAGCGGCGATGCAATATTTATAGAGCCGTAGTATAAAATTGCCAAATAAGATGTAGTGGGCGGTGCCAAATTTAATTTAATTTCTTCTATGCAAACTCTACCATTGCTAATTAGAGCAAATGAAAAGCTTATATGGTCCACTGTACACCCGATACCTGTAAATATAGCAATGTGGATAACCGGTGAAGTTGTTTTATACATGATTATTTCCTATACTGTGACATGAAGCCGATGACTAATTATTTTCTGGACAAATGACGTTAATATTAAGAGCCATGAACCAACGAGCTATCCGAATATATGCGGCTGTCTTGATATCCTTACAATCTTACTTTATATCCTGTTGTATTTTACATGACGAAGGCGTTTATTGAAAGCCTTTCTCAGCAAACGTCATTGTACAGATTAACGATAGTAATAAGATTAAGAGGCCAGACAGCTTGTAACTATGTCTATTTTGCAGACAACAATTATACTTGCAGAGTAATACTAACAAAATGTAAGATCAAAATTATAAAATACGATCAAGAGTGACGAATTGGATCCGAGCAGTGTACCAGCAACATCATCAAGCATTTTAGACGCTAACCATTGGAAACGGTTTTCCCCTTGCCAAGTTCTTCCGTCACGCTTTGAATATGTCTACTGATAAATACTGTTTGTTGCGGAGAACTAATATATATGCAAGTATGTATTAGGTGTTGCGAACCTAGTAACAAATTAGTTCAGTTGTGACCAGAAGGATAAACCAAAGGCAGCATGAACGGAAAGTATAATCTCATGCACATTCGTTTCGTGCTTACTGGCGACTCATCAGTAGGAGCCGGTATTACGCCCTTTAACCATTATACATTTGGTAGAAGAATGTGGAATAATAGGACGGTACAATCTCCTAGACGAATGTGTAAACCTGCAATAGGGAAGCTAACATCATCTAAAGTCAACGACAATGCGACTTCAATGCTAACTCACACTATATATATATATATACCGAGTCTGTAAAGGATACTAACACTATGGCTATCGTGTTAGTAACTGATACCAACATTATTGATACCGAAGAGTACCTGGATACTAACACTATGGTTTCCGAGTCGGTACATGATACCAACATGATGGATATAAATTTATGCTAAAGTTCACCCAAATTGAGAATTACAACAATTTCTGAACACCTGTTACTCCAGTAAATCCATACACTCTGGCCTTGATCGATATCAGTTATCACATTTCGCGGTAAGCATGACATCATTCAATTAAATATATTACAGTTAAATACTGTTTGTTGCGAAGAGCTAATATATATGCAAGTATGTATTAGGTGTTGCGAACCTAGTAACAAATTAGTTCAGTTGTGACCAGAAGGGTAAACCAAAGGCAGCATGAACGGAAAGTATAATCTCATGCACATTCGTTTCGTGCTTACTGGCGACTCATCAGTAGGAGCCGGTATTACTCCCTTTAATCACTATATATTTTGGTCAAGAATGTGGGATAATAGGACGGTACAACCTCCTTGACAAATGTGCAAACCTGCAATAGTGAAGCTAACATCATATTAAGTCTACGACAATGCGACTTCAAAGCTAATTCACACTATAATATATATATATATATATATATATATATATATATATATATATATATATATATATATATACCGAGTCCGTAAAGGATATTAAAACTATGGCTATTGTGATAGTAACCGATACCAACATTATTGTACCGAAAATGTACATGGTACTAACACTATGGTTTCCATGTCGGTACATGACACTAACATGATGGATATTAATTTAGGCTATATTTCACCGAAATTGAGAATTACAACAATTTCTGAACACCTGTTACTTCAGTAAATCCATAAACCCTGGCCTTGATCTATATCAGTTATCACATATTACGGTAAGCATGACATCATGGAATTCAATATATAACAGTTAAATACTGTTTGTTGCGGAGAACTAATATATATGCAAGTATGTATTAGGTGTTGCAACACTAGTAATAAATTAGTTCAGTTGTGACCAGAAGGATAAACCAAAGACAGCGTGAACGGAAAGTATAATTTCATGCACATTCGTTTCGTGCTTACTGGTGACTCATCAGTGGGAGCCGGTATTACAGCGTCTGTGAGATTGTTCCGTCCTATTATCCCACATTCTTGACCAAAATATATAGTGGTTAAAGGGCGTAATACCGGTTCCTACTGATGAGTCGCCAGTAAGCACGGAACGAATATGCATGAGATTATACTTTCCGTTAATGCTGCCTTTGATTTTTCCTTCTGGTCACAACTGAGCTAATATGTCTACTGATGTTAGATATACATCAGTTTGTTCGTCTGAATATGGTTGTGATATGTATTGCAAATGGTGAAATAAAGTGGATCTATTATCTGCAATCCGCAAATTTCATTCATTTTATTGCCATTATCACTAACGTGAAAAATTATTACGTAACTGAATAACTTTTAAACGTGTGGATAAAGTTAAAAATGCGCAACTTAGATGACTGTATTCATTTTGTTAGCCTATATTTAAATCATATACAATGTATATACGATTATTCGGTGTATAAATCTCATTTATAATATTTTATAACTTTTGTTTAAATTTCGCTTTGACCCTCGCTTATCATTTTGCCTTTTTGTTCTGATGATGAGCGCAGTATATTAAAACACGTCATTAAGTGTGATTGACGCTTTGGTTTCTGGTGTGCCACTGGTTAAATATAATTGGATGGGTTTATTTTGACTGTACAAACAAGATTGTATTTTATGAGGTCACAATCTCTTTCAATAAAGTTGTTATAAATAATTTCTGACAAAGTAAATTCCCTAAAAATTTAAAGAAAAGAATATTAGTTTTATCATTTTCAAAAACATATTTATTCGGCCTTCGAACCCAATATTAGCTTCTTTTAAAAAATTTGGTCACCAATTAAAGAAACAAAACCTCTTTGACCAAACAGACAAATGTAATGATGCAAGCTTATTTTAAGTGCTGCTAGATTTAATTTGTGCTACACAATCAAACAACAATTTTTTGCTTGGTTGTTAATTAAAGCTATTTGAATAAAGCATGCGAATTTAGAATAAAGGCCAATCCCATTTTGCTTAATCTGTTGTTCAATTAAGCAAAACTACCGTCAGTTGCACGTGCTAGAATGTTTTCCCGAGCACAACAGCAAACAAGTTATCGAGGTTTAAGTCGTTTAACATAGATAAGACTCAACATTTCATCCAAGTGTTCGAAAGAATAATAGGTGTTAATCTATGATTTGACTGTTTACTAATGCAATACCAAAATCAAATTAACTTACCCATGTTGCACTAATATTTTTAATTAGCCATTCGGATTAATAAAAATGAATGAATCAGACCGCTGTTATTGAGAATAACTGTACAACGATTTTTTATTTGTATGGTCACAATTCTATTATACTTTGAATGCGAATGTAATCGCAAATACATCAAATAATGTCATAAATTAAGCTAGGAAACAAAGCATTTGATTCAATTACAAGTCCACACAAAAAAGGAATAAAATTGTTTCCGTACGAATTTCGCATAGAAAACATTGTGTTTGAAATCAAATATTTTATTATTAGACTATGAATTTTGCCTAATTTAATTAAATTTGATTTATATGCTTATCTTTTTATTTTCCTATGTTAAACTTTTTTTGAAACTTTAGAAACGGATCAATTATTGCATGACAAGGAAAGACGAAGAGATTGCAAGATTCACTAATATTCTACGAAAAACTGCATATGGGTTGCACAGAAAAATGGTGAAAATAAAGGAACAGGTCAAGCAACCAAGTTGATATGTATTAACTTTCAACTAGTTGGCAAGGAGAGCAACAAAAAATATGCCTCCTAATCCTATTCATTGTAAATTATTCATTTTTCAGTATACTTATTTATCCATCGGATTCATAGAGCACTTTTTTAACATGCCGATCATGCAAATTATGTCGAGCATGTTAAATAATTTAATTAAATAAATAAATGAGAGAATTTGGTCATTAAATACGACTTTCGATACCGTATAAATAATGCGCAACGGAGTTCTAAAAAAATTCCCAGATTTGCATAACGTATCTGTGCAACTGTTTTGAGCCATATACATTGCCGGCCTGAGGCGCGATGCAGCTCTGGCCTCGGTACGTATAACGTTTGCCTATTAATGAATACAGCATTATCATTTTGCTATGTTTTTCTATTAACTAGGCCTGCAAGAAGTTTGCAATTTCCTCTAAACTTTAAATGTCGCACAGAAAATGTGATAAACGAAGACAGTAATTTCAAGTTCGTTGATTTCCCTTTTAGAATAATTATATCCATAGAATCATACTTTTGATAATTAAGAAATCGATCTAAATGGCTAATGCAAACACGATATTTTTATGCTTTATGAACTCTTTGTCGCAATTCTTCCATCCACGAGGTAGTCTTATTTAAGAAACAAGGAGTCATTTCTTTAACAAAGAGCGCAAATTGAAGTTCTGCTTGTGACACTTAGTTGCATAACATCCTGATAATGAGTCAACATCCAAATGTATGGCTGATTAAGCTTAGTATAGTTGTAAAAATGTTCCACCAGAGAAAATGTGTCACAGGAAGTTGTTCCTTTAAAAGCCCATCAATCTAGGAGACCATTATTTGTATCAGGTTTGCAAATAGTAACAACACTCCAATCCAATTTTAGAGAACGAAATACCCCACATAAAACATTTGATTATTCGCATGTACTATATTGCTATTTTGTGCGTCTAGTTAAATAAAATAGATTGGGTGTATAAATAAAATTCTCAAACGTGATTAAATTTATTTTTATCACCACACATACCACCAATATCAGCTTAACAATGTCTAATAGTCAGTTTTTATATCTTTATTGTGCTACATAAAAATGCTAACCGAGTTCCGCTAATGAGTCTTACTCTTGAAACGCATTATTTTCAATCTCAATAGATTTACCACGTGTTACAACTCGCTCATTTGATGCTGTTTATGTACATCGGTTTGAAAATCTAGATAATCGAAAATATAATATATTTAACTGAATAAACGTTGACTGCGTGGATGATGACTACAAATTTTAAAATGCATAGTATGATTTCCATTTGAAAATGAAAAAGGAATTTTATCAGATACACGAAGCGTTTCTTACTCATATTCTACTCAGGTTTCTACGAACGAACATATCTTTTCTACACACACACACACACACACACACACACATATATATATATATATATATATATATATATATATATATATATATATATATATATATATTCATTGTACCTTTCCTATGTGCAAAAACAAAAAGAAATTTTATCAGCTACAAGAAACGCTTCTTTCTCATTATCTCCCCAAGTATCTACTAATGAACAACATAGAGAGAATGTGAAAAAACGAGAACCAGTCAATTGCGTGTGTCACATTCAGTTCAAGCTCAATGCCTGACCAAGCTTTTCTGCTTGAAAAAAATCCGGCTGCAATTTATTTTTCCATAAGGCTTCCTATGTGGCAAGCTCCTTTTTATTATTGTATTTAGTAATTTTTTAAATGCTACGTCTGTGGAACATACATGACGTTTCGACGATGTGTTGCGCAATTGCAGGCCGAAAGACCAGATGATAACTTACTCGAATGAGAGAACATTGTAACTTAAACGCCTGTTTTAAATCAAATGGTGAATACACGTAAGCAATTGCGCAACACATAGTTGAAACATCACACGTATGTTCTCCAGACGTAGCATTTAAAATAATTACTAAATGAAATAATAAAAGGAAGCAAGCCACACACGAAGCCTTATGGATAAAAAAATTGCAGTCGGATTTATGCAAGCAGAAAAAACATGTTCAGGCATTGAGCTTGAACTAGATATGACGCACGCATTTGATTGGTTTCCGTTTTATCACACACACTCTCTCTCTTTGTTTACATATTTCTATCTTAGTTTGCCTTCCAAATTATATATAAAGCTATGTTCATTAGTAGATACATGAGGAGATAATGAAAAAGAAGCGTTTTTGTAAATGATAAAATTTCTTTTTTGTTTTTGCACATAGGAAGTGTACAATGAATTTTTTAAACTCGCATTTCAAAAGATTATATAAATATATATATATATATATATATATATATATATATATATAGTGAAAGGGAAAACAAATCAAAAAAATAAAAACGTGAAAAGAGAGAGAAGTATTGGAAAAAAGAATCATGTGTGTGCATTACCTCCAGTTCAAGGTCAATGCTTGTATAATTCCGGCTGCATTTTTCCTCGCTAAAGCTACTTATGTGGATAACTAATTTCTGCTGCTGAATTTAGTTATTATTTTAAAAAACTGTGTCTGGAGGACATAAGCGTGAGGTTTTAATATATTCGATTTATGCAAGCAGAAGTGGCAAGTTCAGGCATTGAGCTTGAACTGGAAATAAGGTATGTAATCGATCGGTTGTTCACCTTATTTTTTTCATTCTTTATATACGGTTATGAAGAAGAGTAAGAAATCCCGTGCAAATATTGTAATCTCTAATATATTGGTGAAACCGTGGGCCCAAACAAGCTAAGAAGAAAGAGAAAGTAGAAATGCATGTAAGTTTGGACAATGCAGTGAATACTGGGCACAAATTTAATTGAATTGACTGTAGGCATATTGCGGTATACATTTGTAACAGCATTTGAAGAATTCAAAGCGAATCTATTGAAATCAAACCAAAGGGTTATATTATGCTTGAAAAATGTCTAGGTTCATTTTGGAACACAGCATCAACTATTGGTAAGAAAAGAAAACAATACTGAATATAAACAGTGGATAGCTTTAGAAAAAGCTTAAAAACATTGTATTCCGAATGGCTTAGATATTTATTAATTATTTGTATTTGACTCCATTCTCCCAAATATTTGATAAACATATTATTAAATTATTTCCGCGAAATGTCAATATATATCTATCGAATGTAGCTTAACAGAGATGGATATAGTATGCATTAGATTTTTGTAATGTATATATATATATATATATATATATATATATATATATATATATATATATATATATATATATATATATACGCTAATATACACATACGTGACAAACGTCTATAAAAATGGCAGTATCAGTTACGAAACAAACCAGTTATAAGTATGAATTTATAAAATAAATAATCTAAAGCATGTAATAAGTAAATGAAGATTCAGTCTTATTTTGCTTAGTTGATTATAAATATCAGTTATTGACATACACATATACGTGTCAGGAAACTAAATAGCTAAGCGTCGGTTAGCTATAATAAGACTAGACAGTGGTAAACGAACATTGGTTGCGCGGGCGGTGATAAAATTTACTACAATAAAGGTGGCGAAATTGATATAAACAACTGAACCATTAAGTGCATACATATGTCAGTATAAACTGAGAATTGTATAGTGTAGAAAAGACAATTCATTTAGTAGACCGGTTTTGTCCTTATTGGGAACTTATCACGTACTGGACAGAATTTGCCGCGGACAGGCCAGTACGTGCTGAGTTACCAATAAGGACGAAGCCGGTCTACTGAATAAATTGCCTTTTCTACCCTATAAAATTCTTACTTTATACTGACAAATGTATGAACCTAATGGATCAGGTGTTTTTATCAAGTCCGCAACTTTGATTATAATAAATGTTATCATCGTTTGCGCAATCTTTGTTCAGAAAGGCCTAAGCGGAGACACGCACACACAGGATAAAATAATTCACCAAATACATATATATATATATATATATATATAGGTATATGTGTCGTTGATTTGGTTGGTTAAGGCTTTTTGTCGTTGTTTATATTTTATGCTTGCGTAAAATAATTTTCCGGCACTCGTTTTATAATAAGATTGTTTTGAGCCCCGCAATTTCTTGACATTCATATTCATCAGAACAGATTTACTTCATTGTGTCGGGTAAATTGCGCATCAAATTTCTCTTTTGCGAATTTCGGACAGCGCTGTGGCTTTTGATGTACTGTTTCATCCATGTCGGTTTCAGATATATTTGCATTTTGGACTGAAATCTTCCCGTCTCAATTTCAATTCATCATGGAAAGACACTGAGTTGTACTGAATGCATTCGCATTTGTAGTAAGCTGATTATACTGATCCAACTTATTCAAATGTTCATGTTTCTCCTATATTTCCTCATATTTATTTATGATAATGAATGTGTCATCAGCATGCCTTAGATATATATGACAGTGTTTTGAATAAATGATTATAGTGTTAATGTTTCCTGGTAGAACAAGTAGACAAAAGGTTTTGGACTCTCCAACATACAGCCAATCGTAACTCCATATGCTTGCGTCAAATGTAGTCCATTTAGAATGAATATTAATCTGTTTTCTAATTACTGAGCATAACTTATATATTACTTGTGGATATAGGAAATGAGAAATGGTTACTACGACTAAATAAGCATTGCAAATCAATGATTTTGTCGATAGGAATGTTAGTAAATAGATTTTGACGTCAAATGAAATATTGTTTTTATTTTTGATAATGTAAGATTTTCCTTCGTCAACAAAATCAATGATATCATGAACAAAATTATTCGACATTTCAATTTGTACTGGCTGTAAGATTGTTTTTAATTCTTCGACTAAATAGCGTCCAATTACTCGTTAAAACTAATTTGTGTTTCGTCGCATCTACGGTAATTCGTTTTGACTCACTTTGAAATGTTCACCGACAACACGTAGTTCAGCTTTACGCAGAGATAAATATTATTCGTCTTATAAAATTCTTCATAAAACATCGTCACACAGATTCCTTCATATGCCTTCTATACTTCTCTCCGTCATCTGCTGATCAACGTTTGGCAATGTCAAATCATTTTGATCCAAGGCATAAGAATTCTTTCTCCTTTTCTGAAAGAATTACGCTCCCACAATTAAAAACGAAAGCGACATGACTAACTGGAAATGTGTTGGAGACGTTTTTAGTATTAAATATGTATATATATTTATATATTAAAAAAAATATATGTATTATATCCTCTGTTGACGACATGCATTACCAGGTGTTCACCAGCACTGTTCCATGCTATGCGTCGGCGTAGATCACGAATACTCATAAGATATTAAACCGCCGAAATCTCATTTACTACAAAGAAGAGAAGCAGTTTCTGAGTTTTTATTATATTTTTTGCTTATCGTCTTAACATTTCCTTATTTGTCTTTGTCGAAACCTAGTTCCATAATTTGTGAACTCTTCTGGTAAATTGTTCGTCTTCGTTGAGTCATGTATAAAATATTTCTCATTCGCAGGCATCTACTCTGAATTTATGCGAAGTATATGGATTGATCTCTCGACGTGACAATAGCATTCTACGGCAAATTAATAGTTTTTTTTAAATTGTGGTATTATGCCTTCTCTAAAATTTACATGTTTGTGTATGACTTCATCAAATATTGGATTTCACACACCGAATGCATTCTCGCGCTATATTTTGATATTTATTATTATTTAAAATATTCATTCCATATAAGTTTTCAAAATTTAAATTATTTTAGATTTGTCAGAAATCAAAGCAATATAAATTTCATTCGTTTTTCATTTAGGAGACTTCTTTTCAAAATAGAAGTAGTGTATTGGTTGTCGAGATTAATTTAGTCTTTGATGTTCCATTCGAGTCAATTTTACATTTAAACCTGACTTAGTTGTCCCTATACGTTTTCTGACTGCAAATTTTACACAGCAGACTAAACAAATTTTGGAGCGATTTGTGAAAAGAAATTTCAGCTTTTGAACAACGCCTTGAAGATATTAATGATGAATTAATTTCTGCCATACGTCGGGCAATACGTTTCCACTTTTATCGAAAGTAGATAATATTCGCAAATGAATCAATACTGATTATTGATAATAAACTAGGATTACGTGGGCAGAGTAGCCAAAATATTGCATTCACATAATCATGCTCCTTAGTAAGTCATCTATTAACATATAAAACCTAAAATTAGATTATTTTTAAATAGTTCACCTTTGTGCTATGTCAAATTACTATTATTTAACATTTCCTATTTTTTTGCAGCATACATGATGATAAAATATTTTAGCGTTTTACTAGTACTACAAAATTGCATGCAATAAATATGTTGTCTGCACACTAACATATGTCCCATAGTTTTAATTAATTTTATTTGGACGCAACACCAAAATTTGACACCAAAAATGGTTAATCATTCATCATCGAAAATCAAAACACGTCTTACTCTTTTTTAACTCTGCTGCTATTACTATAGTGAGATAAAATATGTCGTCATTCACTTTATTTTTTCAAAATTAAAAATAATACAATCAACGAAATCCGAAATATGTACCGAAATATTAGCATTATTATATGACAGCATTGTTTTGTTTTCCAGTTATAAAGGTTATCTGAGGTAGGATTTCGGTTTACTTTTTTTAATGATATACGCGTATTAACATATATAGGTCTGTAGTTGAAACTCTTAATATTTATGGCTTTCTTAATATTGCATATTGCTTGGGAAAATAAATTCAGGTCTACGCTTATTATTAATATTAAACTTTTAAAATTAAATTGCTATTTACCAGAAGTAAACTGTTCACTAAAAATTTATCTTATTCGCACCAGAAAATCAAGCACTCATGGATAAAGTAATTATACATTTTCTTATTACAAAAATTAATTTCCCTTTTTAATGGGATATCTTAAAGTACTACATGTTGTCAAAAATGAAGTGAAATTTATTAATAATAACATAAAACGAATTATGTATTCCTATCAATTAATTCAGAGTGTCCTATTATAGTGAACCTCATATCTAGTTAGTTCTTACTATTATTATATAAAGCGATATTTATAAGGAAAATCCATAAAATTCAGTCAATATAATGAACATGGAATCATCACATGATTAAGCAAATATTTTTTTCAGGAAATTTATATTTTACAGTGATATTTTTCCCAGGAAATTTGTTGTAAATGTCTTATACAATTAAACTTTAGGAATCTCGGATATCCTTACTTATAAATGCATAAAAATTTACAAAGATATTTCTAGTAGAAATTATATCAAACAATATAGACAACATTAATATTAAGTTTTCATACAGGAAACACACACATCTAGAATATATTTTTCAAACTGAAATATACCACTATCAATTGCGTTAAATAAAACAAGATTGTTTTTTTAGAATTATTTTGGAAATATTTGCCATTAACGTATTTTCAAAATAGGTGAGACACGTCTCCATTCTCTCGAGATTAAGCAGAAGCTCCATTATTCTTGCCCAATTCGATAGGTGAAATATAACTTGACGTATTTAGATACTTTACAAATGCAAATTAATTAATTAAAAAATAAACCCGTCAAATTTGTTCACTTTTAGATACTTCATGCGTCATTATTAGGCGTAGCCATTAATATACCGATCGATGATGAAAATACCAACGCAGATAATAAAACCAGTCTACTTTCAAATAATGCGCATCAGAATGTACCAACTATTAAAGTTGAAAACATACCTGAAATTGCACCTGGGTCAGCTTTGGCCATAGCCGAGAAGTCCGGCCTCCGTGTAGTTAAATGTGAAACGCAAACGACCACGACATCTGTAAAAATCGTCGCTGGTTCATCAGTATTAAGCACCAACGAAGCGCTAAATCGGCTGACAGAATTAGACTCAAGTTTGATGGCCTTGGCCAAGGAAGTTAGTGAGTGCGTTCGCTGTCGTACAGAGCTTGCAGATCACAACGCGTCATCTGGAAGTGGCAGACAATTTACTGCTTCCAGTTTTACGCCGAATGACAATGGAATTGCACAAAGTGGCAGGGCCACACGAATGTCCAGTGTGTCCATTACAAGTGTCGCAAGGTAACGCGTATTACAGATTTTATGTTTACAAATTTCCATTAAAAAGATTTGAAAACACAAACGAGGATTAGACCAATTTGTTAAATTATAACGGTTTTCCAATTTAAAACGACGGCAGTTTTTATGAATGTGGATGGTTCAATATATTACAAAATCATCTTTTAATTCCGTTTACAATTTCTTCCGTTAGAAACAATATTACTACAGCTTCAATTTCCAACGGATTTGCAGCAGCAACAAACTATAATTGCTATTCGTGTAGGTATGCAAAACAGGAAATAATTAATTCAAACAAGTTTAATTTTACAGAGGTTAACTTGTAGCTTCGGTGTGTTGTGTGTGTTAATCCCACGATATTCTACAATTTTTAGGCTCAGTCAGATCTACGGTCTAAATTATTAGATCACATATGAGAGTAGTATGACAGAAAGGAAATTGTTACTAATAAATCCGCATGCTATGATATACATAAATTTAAATGAGATATTACGACACCAATATGTATTTATTAGACAGTATAAATTCTTATATATATGCATTAATATATATATATATATATATATATATATATATATATATAGACTTTGAAAACGAAACAGAATAAGATAGGGAAATCCAAGTAATCTAATAAAACGTATGAATCATTATTGAGAACCCTCTTTATAAACGTATATATATATATATATATATATATATATATATATATATATATATATATATATATATATATATATCCTTCAACGCAAGAATGAAAAGATCTCAGACATCACATTGCAATGTAACGAGAAAGATACTTCCACGCATTCAGACACACACATAGACACTAACACATAAGCACCTACTAATCATCCAAACAAGAAATAGAAGTGAAACCGAGTCAGACTAGTTACCACCCCCATAATCAAATGAAAACTCAGCATGTATTTAAATTAAAGATTATAAAGTGAAGTTTAGTGGTCTCGAAAAAAATGGCCATTATCCACTTTGCTCTTAGTGATTTTTCTTCCTAATAAGATTTTTTTTTCTCATTGGAAGTACTTACAAAAGTGTTTTCTGTGTTCACTGCATTAAAATTTCTTAATCAAGAAATTGTGCGTAGTAGGCATAAATCTAATTTAAGTTAGGTAAATGATTTGGAATGAAATACATATCCTGTGAAAATATATACTCTCCTAATATAAAATAAAATTACGGTATAATTTGTGGATTAAAAAAACTTTTCTGTTCCTTATTTATCAAAAACGAAGAACAAAACATGATTACACATTTAATTTTATACCGGTGAAGTAATAATGATGCGAAGTACCCTGCGTAATTCAAATAAGAAACAAAGTGAACAAATTTGCGAAAACTAAAACGCAGACCTATTTCAATAAATTACTCATACATGCAGCCAAAATAAAGATACTTAATTTATTAGTTTTCAGGAAAACTACTATCGTCTATATCAGCTGAAGGAAGTTAAGTTTCAATTAAATTAAATTAATAAATTACAGACAGGCGATTAATTAAACAAGATTCATACACTTATTAAAAATTAATCGGGTTGAACAAAAGTTATTTGTTTAGACAAACTTACACATTATGATAATAATAAACCACCGAAATGAAAAATCCGGTAAATTAGAGCATATAAGCAACGGGTATTATTCGTAGTAAGGTCGTTGTTATGCAACCGAGTGAAGTAAGTGTAAGAAAAACGATAATGTAAGAAAATGAACAGTCACAGGAGACTTGTGTTTTAACAAGGAAATAGGACGATATGGCACTGACAAAGATGGATTTCGGCGTCGAACGGTGTGTAAAGGTAGAATTGAAGCACAAGTATCTTACGACTACTTAAAAGATAAAATATTCAAGAATAATAATTGTCTGGTGTAAGAATTATGTCATGAGATGGACTTTTTGTCTACTCGTCGTCAAATGCAGACTCACAAAGTTAAGTATGTAAAATAGAAAATGAAATATGAAAATAAATTTTATAAAGCATGGGAAAGAAAGTACTTTTAAACATTTATGAATGACCGTTTATTCATTTTGGTAGTCGGCTAGCATGCCTTAAGGAAATAAGACGTTTTATCGTATCTGAAAATTTTTTTATTATTAAAATTTAAAATGGTTACTGTTCATGTCAGACTCAATTTTGTTATAGTTACTCCTTAATTGCTTTAGATATTTTAATTACATAATTATTTAATTATAATTGCCGAAATGAAAAGGTGCTAATTTGGCAGCGATCAGTGACTGCGAGCTGCATTTTTTATTATTAAATCTTTTTACAAATTTCTTTTATTAGTTTAAGATCACGCTATGAGAGTAATCCCAGAAGAATTGGACGCGTTAGTGCGTTTAACTATTTGTGATTTTTAACGTTACGAAAATGATTAAATAGAATGAGATTAGTGTTCACATAAAGTTGACAAATGTAATTTAAATAATTACAAATAAATTATGAAATATTCCGATCGAATTCTATCTTATTTTACTGATTTCTTCAATTGATTTATAGGCAGCTTGTAAACCATTTGAATTATTCTTCTCTAATAGTTTAAATCAAGTTTCTGACATTGAAATAAAAAACAATCATATGTTATCTAACCAGTCGCTCGAAATAGTAATAATTTCCGTTATTTGACTGTTCGGACGCGTTTCGTCTTTCAATAATCGTTATTAGAGTGCGATGAAAATCTGACTAGCGAGGATCAGAGCGCAATTCGTATATGAGAAGAGCAATATTAGATAGACGGCCCTCAACTTCAGTAGGCTCGCATATATTGTACTTGACTGCAAATGCTGGCTGTACCATTTATTTGCATTCACGAACACTAACTTGATGCAACTTTTGCCAAATGTAAATAAGTTGTACAATTATATAATCATTGGTGTGCGGGTGACGATATCAAATATTTAAATCAAGTTTGAACTTTTTCTATTTTTATAATTTATTAAGGTTAATATCACTTACTGTAAGGTTGTACATTTATACACGCATTATTTTGTGAGAGTGCTTTCCTCATATTTTGTTTTTATTACATCTCAAAACCGAGTTTAAACTGAACGGTAAAATAATTCATATACCTATGAAAAATTCGCTAAACACCTGTTCAGGATCACTTTTCGGTTCACAACTCATCACGTATTCTAAAGAAAACAACTCATAAACATGAGTAAAGCTTTATTATATCGCTTCTTCTACTGCGAAAAGATCTACTGACCAACGGAGGCACCAGAAAAATAGATTTGAACATTCTGTAATTTTAAAAGTAACTTTAAACAATCATTTATTAGTTAGAACAAGGATCACGTAATTATACTTCACCCATTAGCGAACAAATTTATTTATTTTTATCTTAATCAAACACCCATCAAAATTAGAATCATAATGAAAAATATGTCCTTTTGTCCAAATGTCACATTTATAGAATATTAACGACATTTTTCAGATAGTAAAAACAGAATGAAGCAAACGATTACAAATTTCGATTTGCATATTTGGCATGATGTGAAAATATATATCAAACCTTTATTGTTAAATACATAAATATAATCATTTATTTATTAAGCATATTGTAACTATTTGAATGTTATTTCGTAAAGACGCAGGAGAATATAACAGACAGAATAAATAAAATTAGTAAACAGACTGCTCATTTGCTGTGTAATTATTGGCTCTTTATCAGTCGAATCGAACATTCAGTGAGAAAAATCCGACAATTCAAAGATATTTACAAAGCGCAGATTCTGATATGTGAATTAAATTCATAATTTGTCAGGAAGAAAAATATGCCAAATATCAGAAATTCGAATCATTCTCAGTATGTGCTGCTATATAAAGTCTTTAATACCCCGTCTACGATCTAAATCATATGGAACGTTGAGTCCAGCTTATAAGGCATTTGATAAAGTAGAAGTTGGGGGGATGTTTAGCTAATCTTCCATTGGAACTTTTTGGCTACTTTCTAAAATCATAACATAGTGTATATCTGTAGTGTCTATTGGCTAAATAGACAAAGGGTTTCTCTAAGTTAGATGCTTAAAACCTATCTGTTTCCATATATTTCATTTTTCGCCTACATCAAAAGTCACGCTGATCCACTAGCTTCATCGGATTGGGACATTGTCGCTGATCTGGCTGAACTCCAGGCTGCAATTCGTTTACGCAGACTTTTGTGGACTACAAATCAAGAATGGAGCGAGCCACTTTCTTTAAAAATGCAATCGATCGGCAGCATCAAGGCCAACACTGATCTTCGCACTCAATGGTTAAATACCAATGTGAACAAATTAGATGCATCCGAAATTCATTCTGAATTAGCAAGAGCTGAACAAACTGTGAATATCCTCGAAAAAGGTACACATAACAACATAAATAAATATTTTTGTAATGGTCTATAAACATGCTTTAAATATTCCATGTCACCGCAAAAAATATAACATTCTATGGTAACTTATAGTAATAATAGCATAAATACCCAAAGAACATATAAAATAGCATACTAAAATATCATATTTTTTATTTTATAAAATAATAAATGTAATAAAGTTTAACTTATTATAATATAGTATAAAAACAGATATTTTAAATTAATAAAAATTAATACTGTATAATATACTCTAAAACAATTTAATATGATTTCTTAATATGTTATATGATATTATATTATAATAAAATAGAATATAATATTATATAATGTTACATAACAGGCCATAGTATAATGCAATAAAATAATGTACAATATAATATAATATTTTTTAATATTATTTAATGTACAATAGTATAATAAAATTTAATATAATATAATGTAATATAATATATATATAATTTAAAATAATATAATATAATATAATATAATATAATATAATATATATAATATAATATAATATAATATAATATAATATAATATAATATAATATAATATAATATAATATAATATAATATAATATAATATAATATAATATAATATAATATAATATAATATAATATAATATAATATAATATAATATAATATAATATAATATAATATAATATAATATAATATAATATAATATAATATAATATAATATAATATAATATAATATAATATAATATAATATAATATAATATAATATAATATAATATAATATAATATAATATAATATAATATAATATAATATAATATAATATAATATAATATAATATAATATAATATAATATAATATAATATAATATAATATAATATAATATAATATAATATAATATAATATAATATAATATAATATAATATTATAATATAATATAATATAATATAATATAATATAATATAATATAATATAATATAATATAATATAATATAATATAATATAATATAATATAATATAATATAATATAATATAATATAATATAATATAATATAATATAATATAATATAATATAATATAATATAATATAATATAATATAATATAATATAATATAATATAATATAATATAATATAATATAATATAATATAATATAATATAATATAATATAATATAATATAATATAATATAATATAATATAATATAATATAATATAATATAATATAATATAATATAATATAATATAATATAATATAATATAATATAATATAATATAATATAATATAATATAATATAATATAATATAATATAATATAATATAATATAATATAATATAATATAATATAATATAATATAATATAATATAATATAATATAATATAATATAATATAATATAATATAATATAATATAATATAATATAATATAATATAATATAATATAATATAATATAATATAATATAATATAATATAATATAATATAATATAATATAATATAATATAATATAATATAATATAATATAATATAATATAATATAATATAATATAATATAATACAATATAATATAATATAATATAATATAATATAATAAAATATAATATAATATAATATAATATAATATAATATAATATAAATAATATAATATATAACATAAAATAATATAATATAATATAATATAATAATTGAGGGTCAAGTCAGACGAGAAACCAATGAATGATATCGACGTCATCATTGCGGTCTGCCATTATATTAAATTCGAGTTTTTTTAATGAGTGTCAATATTTATCAACCAGAGTACGGTAAATAATAAGCAGTTTATTATTTAAAAATGACAAATTTTTATTTAAGTGAAGTTTCCGACCTTGATATATGCACAGGTATAATAATTTGGAACAGCCGAACAAAATTAAAAGACGATTTCATTTATACGAACTAGCACCTTGCAACCACCCCTAGCGATCAGTAGAATTTTTGAGCAATTTTTCTAGCACAAATGAATCCGCATTTCGTACAGACTGTCTTTGATTAAAAAATGCGGTATTCAGTCTTAGTTTTCTGACAGACTACATTTTTTCCATATTGTGTGAATGGTTAAAAAAATCAGAAACATGTGGTTATCTGGAGTTAGAAAACTTTAAGTAAATAATTATTTGCAACAACCACAAAATGCGATGAAGTTTCAACAAATAGACCACCTTGCAAATCTAAGCAGAGAAAAGATGACTGTTTATTAAAACATGCTCCCCAAAGAAAAGGTCAACCAAAATTTAAATGTTGCGATATTGATATAAATAGCTATATATATATATATATATGATATATATATATATATATATATATATATATATATAAATTAAAGGAATGGTATTATAAATATATATTTATATGTATATATATAAAATATATATATATATATATATATATATATATATATATATATATATATATATATATATATATATATACGGTGATTATTCCAAAATTAAAGTTTCTTTTACAAGGATTCAAAATCGACTTTGATAACTTAAGATTTATACTATTCAATAAAACTTCGTTTTTTTATTTTACCTTACCATTTTTCTTATTCTGTCCTAATCTTTACGTTAAACATTCATAAAAATTCGCACTTAAGCTAGTGTACCAACCGAGTAACATGCTGATATGCTCTTGTTTTATTGCCATACATTCAAGCCTTTTTATTTCCCTCTTCTAACTTCAATCGAATGCTTGGGTTATCATTCATAAACAAAGATACAATCTTGACAGAATATTTGTAAATATATGTCAGTGTTAAATCTTATCATTTCATAGGTATTTAATTGTCTTATATACAAATTATCTTTTTAATAACTCATATTAAAAAACTTTCAAGCTTGAGATAAACACCTGTTTCGTTAAACATGACCGATTTTGATACGCTGTGTGACAGGTTGAATACAATTGTAGTGGTTTCTGTCTGAAGCTCGTAAAATTGATTTAAAGACCTTTCGTCACCATACGTGCATTTAAATGATTGTTTAATTATTTAGAATAGATTGGACGTTATATTTTGCAGCTAATGTCCTCAATTTCTTGCCTTATTCCGAATCTAATGTAATCAATATTTTATAATCTTCTTTGGATGTTATTCTCATTGTTTCTTTTAGTTTATATTATCCCTTCTTAGAAAATTAATCAACAAATTTGCGCAAAATTGTGCTGCAATATAACTGAATCTCCGTATATTAGTTATTTTATGCTTCTACTTACAAGTTCTTTGGCCTCTAATATATATAAATTTCAGAAAACCTATTTTCCTACGGTAAAGATGAGTCGAATTAAAATTGAAAAAAATATAAAGTTTTCACGTGAAAAATTCAATTTACTTTTCGCATTCGCCATTTCGACGGATTTATTCATTTTATACTTTCCATCATTCCACTTGATGTATATACTACATAGGTAACATTTAAATTTTAAAAAATTGGTGGTAAGTACACTATTTACGATAATGGTCTATTGGTAATACGTTAAATGAGAAGCAGCAGCAGGAAAAGGTAGATTGTGTTATTAAGAAAATCCGAGGTAAGAATAGCTTAAACGTATATAGTATGATTCGAATCACGCATGCGTACACGAATAAATATGCACACATAGAAACACACAGAAAATTAAGCTAACCCTGTTCGCGGAAAATTCTAGACAGAATGTGATGAGTTCCCAATAAGGACGAAACCGGTCTACTGGATGAATTGCTTTTCTACATTATACAATGCTCAGTTTATACTGCAAAAAAATTTACATAATTTGTATCTTTCTCGCAACCTTGATTTAAATAATTAAACGACTAATTTCCTGATACATCTTGATTGTTCTCAGTTCTATTTTTTTAATACGAAATGTTCAGTAATCTTTTTTTTATTACTTTGTTTAATTAACAGTTCATCATAGTAAATAAAGACAACCCAATTTAGCAAATCTGAAATTCGATTAAATTCTCTCTTATAACGACTTCCGAAGGTTTAAATGCGCCAATACGCGCGACTAATGGTAGTTTTGCCATGGTGTGCGACGAGATGAATAAAATTTGATTATTGTTTGTCCCATTTACGCAAATTTCAAGTGAAGAATTGTTATCGTTTCCCCTTGCAATCATAGATTAGTAAATTGATCCATAGACGTACATTCCCGGAAATCTGTATAAATGCTATGTTTGAGATTGCATAGCAATTGTTCAGCGGACATTTAAAGTCAAATGAAATTTGGGCTTGTCTACTGGTAGTGAGAGAAACTAATTTCATTTGGAGGAACTGATATATGAATTTCAGTATTGATCCTCATAAATCAGATTGCCGACGTGCTGGGATGATCGAAATGGAAGTGGGATGCTCACCAGTACATACGACTGTCGTTAGCTGTTGACTCTATCTACACTGGTTGGTTCGTTTATGCGGATTCCCTCAGAATTTATTATGTGTGTCCAGCCGAGACTTAATTATCCCTAACTCCGCAGTCAAAGTGTTCATTTGTGCAGATAATACTCTTACTAAGTTTTCCAATCCGTCAGAAGCCATTTATTTAACTCAACACAAATGCTTTATTTTTAATCAATTATTTATAGGAGTTTGCTCGTATAAAGCACGTCCATTTAGTAAAACAAATACAAATATTTATTATTTTATATTCACTTCTGCGGCTCGAAGGCTGCTTCCATCATTGTGCTGTGTGCTTCATCTGAATTGGTACACTTCTGAACGATATTTCTGTTGTATTCATGTAAGCCTTAGATATGTCACCACTAGTGTTCTGAGTCTAAAATGTGGCTATTGCCACAGTAGCTTGTGATGATGTGAGACTGTATGAATAAATAAGATCGGTGCTTATTCCAAGTATGCAAAATTGAATTCAAGATTTGATATCAACTTCTGTTCAATACAATAATGTTCAAGTGCATAACTAACTTACATGTTTAAAGTCTGCAAAAGTTTTACCTTTGTGATTGCGTAAAAAATGTGCTGCCATCATTTCCAGTAAGTACAACCTGTGCCAGAGTACTATATGTAAGAGCCGTAATTCTGATTTGCCTTACCCTATATGTGCAATTCAGTTGGAACATCGTTAGTCAGTTTAAAGTCATGTTTTCATAACTACAATGGAGAGTCGAAACGCGTTTGTGCCTATTACAGGCAGTTGTTTTGCTATATTTTGCGACTGGATAAAAAAATGGGAATGGTGTTTATCTCAAATTTCGATACTTCTATTAACTAGGAAAGTAAAATGTTGCTCTACAAGAAAAAAACAAATATTGATATGTGCGTGTGCGCGGTTAATTGTTAAAGTTATAACATTCTTGGTTGATTTTGTTGCTCTTTTTATTTGTCTTAGAATTGTTTGAGATATGGTACTTCGAATTTAATGCAATGCGTGCTCAGATGTATTCAATATTCCATTTTCTTGCAATATGTTTGCATGGTTGCCATTCATGGGATGCTTTCTTTGCTTATTCATTTCCTTGCCGCGTTTTGAAAATCTGCGTATTCGCAACAAGTCATTATGCCCAAGATGTCACATTACATGTTTTATATAGTTTTACCGCTGAAAATGTTCTTTCTGCATCTTATATACTTTATCTTATATAGATAATCTAAATAAATTTTAAAACACTGTTGCCATGATCATAAAATTTTCTGAATGATTTTCTTTCAAATTGCTATTTTTAACGTTACTCTCTAGGTCTACCGAGCAAAAATAATATGCTGGAAAACATACGCACAAATGTTGCTGAATTTAAGAACATACTGCCAGTCATTTCAGCAATTAGAAACTCAGCGATTCGTCCTCGTCATTGGTTATCAATTGAACGCTTTATTGGTATCTCCATATTCGATGAAAAGCTTACTCCGATCACACTTGCAAAGCTACTTGAAACAAAGGTCGTAAATTCTGTTCTAAGTTATTTAAAAAAATTATAAAATTTTAATTCATGTCTGCTCAAATTTTACCAAATTAAAATGGTATATATTTTAAAAGGCAACTTTTACAATTTCATATAAACAACGTTTGCCGGTTTTCGATAAAGAATATTAATTTTTAATATACTCACAAAAGGTGCAAGACCAATTTCTGTAAATTTTAGTGAAAATCTCCGACTTAGCATTATACTCATCTGCGCACAACTGGAATCCAACAAATTTGGATCAGTCACTATATATATATATATATATATATATATATATATATATATATATATATATATATATATATATATATATAATGTCCATGCCTTTTAATATTACACAGTATATTTCTAATTAGGAAGAAAGAACACATTAATAACAAAGTGGATAAAGGCCATTTATTTCGTGAATACTAATCATCGCTATACAATCATACATATATAT
The DNA here is from genome assembly GCA_029291075.1 of Eudiplozoon nipponicum. NCBI lineage: Eukaryota > Metazoa > Platyhelminthes > Monogenea > Mazocraeidea > Diplozoidae > Eudiplozoon > Eudiplozoon nipponicum. The sequence continues at coordinate 144,286 of JAQBSW010001125.1, forward strand.
ACATTTTGGGTTTTCAATTGATTATGCTAGTGGTAACAAATCTGACTCGCTTTTACTTCTGTTTCTTGTTTTGGCTGGTTGGTAAGTGTGTATGCGTTTGTGTTTGTGTGTGTGCGTGTTTGCATGTAAAGGTCATTCTCGCAGTATTGCAAAGTGATGTCTGAGATCTGGTCATTATTGTTTTGATGGCTTGAGAATTAACCATTTGTGCGCATTGTTCACTGTTACATGTACGAGTGCTATTTTTCCCAGTGTAGTTGATCGTTTCACCTTGTTGCGCAAATTCGTATTTTGCACATGGTAACAGCGCCAGTGTGGATTGCAGTGTTGAACGCTCATATTGTTTGGAAACTTCTGTCACCGTATGCGCCTCTGTTATTTCCACTTCAGTTTGTTGCCAATCCGATTGTATGTTTGTTGATTCTAGTCGAGGGCCTGTTTGGTCTTGACTGGATACTAGTAGATTGTTGTTGAATTTTGTTATTCTTGGCCAGTCGATTAGAATATCATGTTGATGAAACTTTTGAATATTAAGGTCAGGTGCTTGTTGTTTTATATAAAGGGCTTCATAAATAAATAATAATTTTTCTGATTTTGCTTTATGTAGAATTGTGAAATTGGTCGAATTGACAGGGTGCCCCGTTGCCAATATATGATCGGAAATAGCTGATTTTCCTGACGGTGCCAAGCCTTTGTTAATCAATTTCTGTGGCAAATGTTGCTGGATTCTGCTTATCAATTGCTTCTTCGTACATCCGATATATGTGCTACCGCACGAACATAAGAATAAAGCAACATAAAATACATATAAAACAACAAGCAACTGACCTTAATATTCAAAAAGTTTCATCAACATGATATTCTAATCGACTGGCCAAGAATAACAAAATTCAACAACAATCTACTAGTATCCAGTCAAGACCAAACAGGCCCTCGACTAGAATCAACAAACGTACAATCGGATTGGCAACAAACTGAAGTGGAAAAAACAGAGGCGCATACGGTGAAAGAAATTTCCAAACAATATAAGCGTTCAACACTTCAATCCACAGTGGCGCTGAAAAATACGAATTTGCGCAACAATGTGAATCGATGAACTACACTGGGAAAAATAGCACTCGTACATATAACAGTGAACAACGCGCACAAATAGTTAATTCTCAAGCCATCAAAACAATAATGATTATATCTCAGACATCACTTTGCAATACTGCGAGAATAACCTTCACATGCAAACACGCACACACATAAACAAAAACGCATACACACTTACCAACCAGCCAATACAATAAAACAAAAGTAAAAGCGAGTCAGACTTGTTACCAGTAGCATAATCTATTGAAAAGCCAAAATGTATAAATATATGTATGATTGTATAGCGATGATTAGTATTCACTAAATAAATGGCCTTTATCCACTTTTTATTAGTGTTCTTTCTTCCTAATTAGAAATATACTGTGCAATATTAAAAGGCATGGACATTATAAAGATTATCAAAGAGCGGGGTCAGCCTTTTACTCGTAAGGAACTAAACACTTATATTGCAGCCAATTGTACGTGTGCCAAACTTCTATATAGAATTAAGTTCTTCAAATCGTGTTTAGAATCAGATGTGCCAAAACGATTCCTCAAGCAGTGCAGAAGAAATAACCAAAAACCGACGAATAAACTTATAAGTCTCATATTGCTCAATGGTATCGAGGACAACCAATCAAAACTGCAAGATGCCGCGCGCATCATTCAATCACTGGGTTTTCAAATTACAAGACTGAACGACAGCGAATACACCGCTTTCACTAAGAAGATAGAAACACTGATGAAAATAACAGCTGACAAAGAAACTAAGGACCTCACGAGTGACCTGGATGAATTTCCTACACAATCAAAATTTCCTACAAACCCAGACGCTTTTATTCACAATTATTCAAAAGTGATCTTGTCAAAACACCAGAAAGAGTTACTCTCCTTAGGAGCAAAATTGTACGTAGTCAAGAAAAAGTGAACGTGATATTATTGTTATTCAGGCTGGATGGAAAAATTTCTACAATGACTTAACGAAAGACACCGCCCTACATACATTCAATGGACAAGGACTGAAAGCTGAGATAGTAAGCGCACTAGACCAATACAAGAAGGAATTCAAAGGCAGCCAAATCATCACAAAACAGTACATTGACGAACTCCGAAAAATACAATCAGAGAAATCCATACGACTTGCCACACCCGACAAAGGATCAGGAATTGTTATTCTTGAAGCCGACGTTTATAGGAAGTCCATGCGCGATATCATAAATGATCAATCTAAATTTAAGCAAGACATCAAACAGGAAGATGATCCAACAAACATCGAATCAAGAATAAATGCAATTTTGAAAAAGATGGAAAAACACGTTTTAACGTCGGTGGCTGATTTCAATAATCAATGCAGACTCATAGAAGACATCCAAAAAGCAAAACCCGTCGGAACAAACACCGCTAAATTGTATGGCAAACCAAAAACTCATAAAGCCTTGAAAGCCTCAGGAGCTCCCTCGATGCGGCCTATTATGTCAATGATCAAAGCTCCACAACATAAACCAGCCAAGTTTCTCTGCAAAATACTTCAACCAATACGGAGCATCAAAAACGCAAATACTATCAAGGACTCCTTCGAACTAGCAAATCTTCTGAAGGGGAAGAACATCCTACAGAATAAAATACTCCCGCTTGACGTCTCATCCTTATTTACAAACATACCACTGGATACGACAATGGAGATCTTGTGTGACCTCATCAAAAATGAGCTTTTTTATTTCCCTATAGACACCAATGACATCAAAGACCTCAAATTAGCATGTACTAAAAACGTGCAATTTACATTTGAACGGATATACTACCGCCAGATCAATAGTGTAGCTATAGGAAGTTGCATCGTACCCCTCCTGGCAGATGTATACATGTATCATCTGGAAAAAACGAGCCTAAAATGTATAATTGACCAGTGCGCACTCTACAAAAGGTATGTAGATGATATCTTGTTGTTCATCTCAGAAGCAGCAGACCCTTCCGAAATCCTCAAACAAGCAAATGGAGCCGATCCAGACATCAAATTCACTCTCGAGGTAGAGAAAGACGACAGTTTTCCCTTTCTTGACATCAAACTCACTCGAGAAGCAAACGGGGATTTGACACCGTCATATATAGAAAATCCACTTTCACCGGACAATACATTCACTACATAAGCAGTGTGCTAAAATCCCACAGAAGAAACTTAGTAAACAACCTAGCAAACAGAATCAGGAATATCTGCTCTGAACACAAGATTAAGGAAGAACTGGGCTACCTCAGGAAAATTTTGCTAATGAACAACTACCTAGAGCGTTTCATTGATTTCAATCTCAGACAACGGCAGATTTGCACTAGAGAAGATACAGTCGAGCAGGTTTTCCTAAACTTACGATTTAGAGGCGACGTACCAGCCTCAATTGCACGGCGGCTGAATAGTATAACAAAGGAGAACTTTCCCAGTGTCAAAGTTAATATGACATTTAGTACACAAAGAATCATGAGATTGGATGCCAAAGATCAATTGCCAATTCTCTCCAAAACATTCATAGTCTACAAATTCATATGTATGTGCGGTAGCACATGTATCGGACGTAAAAAGAAGCAATTGATAAGCAGAATCCAGCAACATTTGCCACAGAAATTGATTAACAAAAGCTTGGCACCGTCAGGAATATCAGCTATTTCCGATCATATATTGGCAACGGGGCACCCTGTAAATTCGACCAAGTTCACAATTTTACACAAAGCAAAATCAGAAAAATTATTATTTATTTATGAAGCCCTTCATATAAAACAACAAGCACCTGGCCTTAATATTCAAAAGTTTCATCAAAATGATATTCTAATTGTAACGACACAAATTAATGGCCGACATATTGCGTAAATTAAATTCAATTTTATTTACGTTGCACCAATGAGAAAAAAGCGAAACTTGCCGTTTTAACCAATAGTGTGCAAGTAGGCATGGCATGCTATTTAAGCACGGCAATTTACCATGCAAGTCAGTTGTGGCATTTGCATTCTACCTGCTTCACGCGTGCGCCTTCTGTCGGCTGTCAATACCGACGCTGGTTATTTGATAGTTTCACCAACAACTAACTACATCCGTGACTCATCTTGTTGCGGTATACCGGAGAGACGATCCAATTAAGTGCAGAACCTGCAGGACGCCATCCACATCGTGATTACAGCTCAACCACGGGAGCGACAACTCAGCCAGAGTCCACCCAAGGCTCTAGGACATCTTCAAACTCTGAAGACTAGGAATATATGTTATAGCAGGCTCTCACAAGGCTCTACTGATGTTTAGTCTGTTTAGGCACATAACCGGTTGTAACGTCGTCACGGCATTACCACGAGCCAGGCGTTACAATGTAAATGCAGATATTGGTGTGTTCTGATTTTTTAATGTAAGTCATTTCCTTTTTCATCTATTTGGATCAAAATCGGTCAACATTTATGTTTTCTCTCTAGCGGTGTGGAGGCGTGTTTCTGGAATTCTGTTGGTTGCTATATAACTGTGGATTTATTTGGAAATTTTTGGAGAGGACGTAATAATAA